>LBNU01021927.1:13415-91371 GCA_014162995.1 Artemisia annua
AAAAAAAAAAAAAAAAAAAAAAAAAAAAAAAAAAAAAAAAAAAAAAAAAAAAAAAAAGGTCCCTCCTGTTAATAGCGATTACAAAAACAATCCTTAGATCAAATCGTGGGACTGTTTGTGTAACAAATACTTGAGATTACATACATAATCCCTGGGTTAAATTTGTGGATTGGTTGTTTGATGAAAAATTATATAAGTAGTCATTCTAGTTACCAATTGATTCTAGAAACGATCATTGTATTAATCTAGAGAATGTTTGTGTAACCCAAACAAATTCACGCAAAATTATGCGCCCCGCAACGGAGCGCGTGTAAAAAATCCTCGTTTTTTTTGGGTAAAGGGGAGTAATCCTGCACCCTGGTAAATATATTAAACCAAAAATGTTTAAGTACAAAGGATATGGGTGAAATCCCATATCTCAGCCCGTTACATAGGCGATAAAGCTTACATAACAAGGTAGACAGCTAAGAAGCTTGAAAATAACTAGTGCTTATGAGATGTCATAAGCACTTACAACTCAAGAAATAACACAAACAAGCTAACCAGTAGCTAGCGTGAAAGATGAACTTCCACCTGTATTTGGATTAGCCAAATCTTCATTCACATGTGTGACCTGTTCTCCATCTTCCTCATCATCGTTCACCAATGCAGCATAAGAATTAGATATAGTAACAATACCTTCCTTAGAAGTAGAACCAGTAGACTTCAACTTAGACGACGTTGTATGCACGTTAGGCCGAGTATTAGCTCCCTTCTTTGGTTCGCTAGTATTCTTCTTTGGCTCATACCTGAAATTCTGTTTGATTGAAGTACTAGCAAAATGACTACCTTTAGCAGACTCGGCTTTACCTTTGTTCTTCTTATGACTCACCTTTTGGAAACCATCATTGGCAGGCACAGTAGAAGGCTTAGCAACATTTGAAGTAGTAGCAACATGATGATTGACCACTTTATTAGGGCAATGATCATGGATATGGCCAAAAATCTTGCATAACGTACACATGGGAGGCCTCCATTCATACTTCACTCGGATAGTATCTTTAGTAAAACCATCCCCTATAAGAGAGGGGACACCAATAGTAACAGCCTCTACGAGTTCAGCCTCTGAACTAACCTCAATTAAGCACCGAGCAAAACTACTCCTACCCCAAGAATCCTTACACATAGAGCTCGTATACGAATCAAGCATAATAGACTTGCCAATAAATGAAGCAATTAAGTTAATACCATCCTCTTCAAACACTTGAAGAGGTACATCATGTAATTTAANAAGGCTTACCGTCTGCACTATTTGAAGAATTTCGCTCCAGCCTCAGCGTCCGGTGTCCTCCCGCTGCGACTGCGGGGGAGTGTTAGCCGAGTATAAAGATAAGTCCAAATCAATCACATTCAATGTGATGAGCTGTGACTTTTGATAACTATCAATCAATAGTAATTAGTGTATTCCATAAATAGCTATGTAATCCCTTTATATGGGAAGGCTTTCATGTTCAGTTGGGCAGAATACAAATCAATCATTTATCATTATACAATATTAGCCATCAAACGGTTCATGAAATGTTTACTGAACGTTCAGTTCATTTACAACCCTATTCATGGGTGGTCACAACTCGGGTTTTACAAGCATGACTCAAAAACAAAGTAACAAACAGAACCGAACTTATTTAAAGTTGAACTGTAACTATAATCAAACCAAATTGATCAAAAGCTGACTAAACCAAATTAAGAATTTGGTTTTCTGTTTTGTTTTAAAAACTAAAACCGAAAACCAAACTTGCATGAATATATGTTTTTCCTTTTATATTTTATTATTTAAGTATAAACATTTGTCAATTGCTTACTATTCACCAAATAGTAACATCAAACAAAAACAGCAAAAATGGTCCATGTGGTTTACTTACGATTACAAACATAATTTCTAATAAATTGCAAAATCTTTCCCTACCATTTCTACCTTACATAAACAAGCGTATAATTAATTCTTGTGTTTTTTTTTTTTATAAATACTTTTTTTTAACAAAAAATACAATAAACTCCCTCCTTTTTACATTTTTTAAAAAAGTTTCTACCATTCCACATCATCAAAAAAAAAAAAAAAAAAAAAAAAAAAAAAAAAAAAAAAATTCCCTCCCCTCCTGTTACTACTATTACAAAAACAATCCTATATCAAACTTTTACTTTTTTTAACAACAACTTTAATTTACATACATAAACCCTTT
This sequence comes from Artemisia annua, assembly GCA_014162995.1. Lineage (NCBI taxonomy): Eukaryota > Viridiplantae > Streptophyta > Magnoliopsida > Asterales > Asteraceae > Artemisia > Artemisia annua. The sequence continues at coordinate 15,635 of LBNU01021927.1, forward strand.
TAAATTTTTATTTTTTTATTATTAAAAATTATATAATTAGCATCTATTACCAATTTATCTATAAACTATCATTTTATTAATCTATATAATTTTTTTAAACCCCAAAACAAATCACCAAAATTATTCTGCCCCAACGTACGCTTTTAACAAAATCCTCTTTTTTTTTTTTTAAATTATTAATCCTTCACCCTTTTAAATATTTAAACCAAAAATTTTAATACAACATATATTTTTTAAATCCATATCTCATCCCTTTACATACTATAAACTTACATAAACAATTTATACATCTAAGAACTTAAAAAACTATTTCTTAGTATATTTCTAACACTTACAACTCAAAAATAACACAAACAATCTAACCATATCTATCTTTAAATATTAACTTCCACCTTATTTGTATTATCGCAAATCTTTCATTTCACATTTTACCCTTCTCCATTTCCTCATCATCTTTCACCCCCCAATCATCCCCCCCCCTCATAAAATTATTATATATAACAATACCTTCCTTATAATTATACCATTATACTTCAACTTATACTCTTTATCACTTTTATCTATTATTATCTCCTTCTTTTTCTCTATTATTCTTCTTTTTCTATACTTAAATTCTTTTTATTAATTATATCAAAATTACTACCTTTACATACTCTTCTTTACTTTTTCTCTTATTACTCATTTTTTAAACCATCATCTATCACATTATAATTCTAGGCAACATTTAATATTATCAACATTATATTTACCACTTTATTATGTCATTATCATTATATTTCCAAAAATTTCATAACTTGACACATTTTATTCCTCCATTCATACTTCACCTTATTTATCTTTATTAAAACCATCCCCCTATAATATATTTTACACCCAATTATTAACACCTCATACTCATTCATCCTCTAAAACCTCAATAATCACTATCAAAACTACTCCTACCCTAAGAATCCTTACACATAGAGCTCGTATACGAATCAAGCATAATAGACTTGCCAATAAATGAAGCAATTAAGTTAATACCATCCTCTTCAAACACTTGAAGAGGTACATCATGTAATTTAACCCATACCGGAATACAAGTCAGCTCTTCCTTACACAACCTAGTATCAACCGACCATTTCTTAAGAATGATCGGTGATTTACGTATCATCCAAGGGCCACCTTCCAAAGCTGCTTCTAAACCAGATTGAGTATCGAATTTAAAAAAGAAAAAGCCTTTTTCATTCATCATAATCTTTTTTAAACCATATTTAGCCCAATTATTTTTAACATAGTACTCAACCACTGTATACGCCATTCTATTACCAATAAAGTAGCCATATAGGGTATGTTCAAGACGTGCACAAACCTTTTCAACCACACTACGTGGAATAGGAACGTTAACTCCTTTACAAACTGAATCAGCAACCATTGTATCTTTGATACTGTCATCAAAATTAGATTTTGTTGCATTAGTATTCATCTCATAAACCTCAAGCAAACCACTCATAGCTTCATGCACCTTTGAACGAGTATCACTATCCAAATTAGACCATATTGGATGTTACCAGCTTCAAGCTTCGTAAGGAATAAATCAATATCCGAGGTTGAATTCAGCGAGACATCAAACACCAATTTAATAAAATCATGTTTGCTTTTGATAGAATTAAGCTCAATAGAAGGACCAGTACCCACGTTCAAATGGGATGATTCAGCAGCAATCGGTCCTTTAGAATTTTCAACCTGAACATGAGGAGATGTATCATAAGAATTTTCAGTTATAGGCTGTGTCACCACACCTGTAACATCCTTAGGCTTCTTATGTTTCCTCATAGTCACTTTCGACAAATCAATAGTAGCACTCAATTCTTCAATATTCACATTAACAGGTTGTGTTAATGTTTTGTTCCCCTCAACCGAAACCTTACCCACTTTCTCCATAACACCAAAAAGAAAACAACGAAACCCTAAAATAGGAAAATAAATCGCAAACCAGAAAACAAGAAGAACAACGTCAAGACTTCAAATCGATTACCTTAACATGTTAAGGCATGAATATATATGCACATAGATTGATCTAACCGACTTCCACAATGAATAGGAAATTAGTTAGAATCGATATCCAAAAGACCAAAAAAAGCGATTAAATAAAAACCCTAAGAAGAACGAAAACCTAATCAAATCAAGGCTAGATCCCGATAAAAATAATGTTAAAGATTGAATTAAACACAATTAATTAATCAATAACACAATCGTTATTGGGAGCAGGAACAAGATTAAAGATTACGCAACGATTTTGGAGTGGTTAGGGTTTGGAATTTTTGCCATTGGTCACCAGAGAGAAAGTGGGTTTTTCATGTTTATAATATAAAGAAACCATTCAGTATAAATATAACTTTTTTTAAGTTTGTAAATCTTTTTCTTTCTTAGTGATATAACGATTTCACTAAATATTCCAGGATACCTTGTCTAAGTTTTATGATTAAAAATATTTGAGCTACACATTTATATAATTAAATATTTTTTTTTTTATCAAATTTGGGTTGTTGGATCAATTCGAAATCGAACAGAACTCAAATTTGGTTTTCGGTTATGTTTAATCTATTTTGTATTTGATATGATTATCGATTTTGCCTCAAAAAGTTTTAACCCGAAAGCCAACCGATAACCACCGCAAGTTGTTTCTATTCTAAACTTTAACACTATATTTCAAAATGTTTGTCGTCATCATTATCGTCTATGATTTCTTCATCTTCATTAGAAATAAGTAAGGAAATGAGTAAAAGAAAATTGTATCATCTTCGTTTTGTTACACAAATCTTTGTAAAAAATGTTTGCAAATCCTAAAACTTTAACTTGTAACCATACCTTTCTCAAAATGTTGTGCAAACAATAAGGCTAGCTGCTTACTTTGTTAGACCGGTGGTAACAAGAGACATAAGACGCCCCTTTGTGCCTAGGTAGACATACATGATGTGTGCTACTTATTAGACACAACCTTCGTCAATGCATTTTGAGTGAAGAAAAGGGAGAAGTCTGTCTTGGGGACGATCGACTTCTTATGTTGGTTGTGTGTGGGATATTGATTTTCGTAAGTATATTTTTCTTTAAGTGGTGTATGTTTTGGTAGTGATGTTGCTTGCCTTATTACACTATGTTGATGGCATTAAGCAACTAACGTGACATTAAGTTGACTGATAATAAAGGTCACTATTACCACCGCTCTTAAGTGTGGGTAAAGAGTGGTCTTGCTAAAATTTTGAAGTGTCACTAAATACGGAAGTACAGTGACACTTTGTAGGGTGTCGCTTCGATGTGTCATCAAATGACAATTTGATTTTAGTTTATTGTAAATAACGTTACGAAATTCTTGAGGTTTGAACTAGGTTTGCCTATAACATATTTTCAAGATTAAATATATAAATGTTACAACTTAAAGTAGTTACAATTTTTGCATTTATGGCCGTTAGAACTACATGTTGAATATTTGTAGTCAAGACTCGAGCAAAAGTTTCGAAATAAACAATAATAAACACACACCATCGAAATCAATTAAGTAGATATAATGATATACATCGATTTCTTTGGGAGTTTGGCTAACCATAAGGCATGAATTATAGTTAATTATTTCATAATTACAAAACAATCACTTAATGAACTTCTATATATAGTTCATAATTATACACATTGATTCATTTTAAAAAGTCATATTAAACAACAAATATTTGGTGTTCATTGATTCTTAAATCTCAACCTTCTAATTATGGAATGCTGAAACACCTTCTAATTATGGAATGCTGAAACATGACCCATTGGGCAAAACATTTTTCGTTGATGTCTTTGTGCATGAGTGCACATTAATTACTTTTTAAGTTTTAGTTTTTCTTAATAAACTTTTTACAACATACCTGAACACATATGTTTATTAGTGACATATAGTTTTCAGCCAATAAAAGTGATCCTCGAACCTCGGTCACTAAAATCTTTTAAGTGATAAAGTCCTAATTTAATTACCCTTTCGACCTACTTACGTTGACTTGGTATATTCTATCCCATCGTGCACTTGTCTCTCATTATCTCCAGATATGTGCGCGTATATATACACTTGCCATTCCTTTTTTTTTTTGAACAAATTCAAATTCCATGGAATATAGAAGTAGCAGCTTGGTTCACACTAGTTTGGATCTAAACTCATTTCCTAATTATCTTCCTGCAGTAAGTTCTCTCTAACTAACATACACATAATACATATACTATACCTATGGGTTTTGATCACTTACTTAATTTTTGTATCTTAGAATCATGAACTTCAAACCATGTTTAATAGCTATGAATCCAACATCATTCCACCTGCTAAACATGAGGTAAACCTTCTCACTCGTTTTATATAAAGCCACGGAAAATCGATCATATCAAAATAGGGATGATGGTCAAACAAAATAAACTTTGGGACATAAACTCAAAGAAAGAATGTAATAAAATCATTTATTTGTTATTTTAGGAAAATGATGTGATTATGTTATAGATGAGAAAATTATAGAAAAAAAATTAAGAATTAGGTTTTGGAAACTCTTGATAGATCTGAATGAATCTCTGTATATTCGGATACTTTTAGAAATTTGACACATAGTAATTAGAAGTTGTTATTGTACGTACTGTAGTATTTTAGTTGAAAAGTTGGAATTATAGTTAAAACCCTAATAATTTTTTGTGTATCCGTGTCACAGGAAGTTGGTGATTTGACTCGAGAATTACAGAGGGTTAACCTAGAGAACGAGAACTTGATGAAGATGGTGAAAGAGATGTACAAGGATTACAATCTTTTGCAAATGCGTTTATCTGATTACATGACCAAGAACCCCCCACAATTAGCTGACAAGCAAAAGTCCGATACACTCATCAACGAGAACTCCAATAGCAACTCAAGTTATGAAAATACTTGCCAGAATCCCATAAAATATCAACAAACGAGACCCAAGATTTCCAAGGTTTTTGTTCGTGTTGAAGCTTCGGATACCAGCCTAGTAAGTCTTTTGTAGTTCATATATGTTTTTCGAGTTATGCATCAATTGTTATCATGATATCAAGACATTCTGGTTGTAAATTTATGCATATATTTTATTAACTTATAGGTAGTGAATGATGGATATAAATGGAGAAAATATGGACAAAAGGTCACAAGAGATAACCCTTATCCTAGAGCTTACTTCAAATGCTCCTATGCTCCAACTTGTCCTGTTAAAAAAAAGGTATACAATTAATCATTCAAATTATCATTGAATTTTCTTCTTTTTATGAATTATAAGTAAGAAATTTGGAATTTAGATCACAATAGAACACAATCATTTAATAACATTGATATATTCCAAGTGTGACACAAGGCGGAAAATATAAAAAACTAGATCGACGAACCCCAAGACTTGAAATTCCTAAAACTAGATTAAATACATGAAATCCAAGAATTTACTCACAAAACAATTAAAACAAAATTAAAGAAGTTTTGGAAACCTTAAAGGTAGTGGAAATTGGAGGCCGGATCAGTAGCGATGTTCAAGGGTTACCTAAAGTGGTGTAGCTCGTTTTCTTGGCATATACACAAATCATCGAGACCTTTTGATGTAATAAATGTGGTCATGGTTCAAAAGTTGCATATACTGTTTGTGTCTTATGTCGAAATGGATCCATGATATATGTTCATGTTACATAAATGCCTATGTCAGTATTCAGTATGTTACTAATCAACTTGATCATCTAACCATATTACCCAACTTATCTAGCTAATTAATATAACCATATGATGATGCTAAGTAATCAATCTTGATATAGGTTCAAAGAAGTACATATGATAAAACCATAGTGGTGGCAACTTATGAAGGAGAGCACAACCATCAATACCCTTCAAGACACGAGATAGTCATGAGCCCATGCTTGAACCACATTGTGACCAATGACTCGCCTCGCTTAGCCATTCCAACCATCACTCTTGATCTAACAACCCCTATAAAGTCAGGGAGCCATACAGAAACACAAATGGCATTACAACAGTTTTTGGTAGATCAGATGACATCTTCATTGACGAAAGATCCAAGCTTGAAAGCAGCCGTAGCATCAGCCATTTCAGGACAAATTGCCAAAAGTTAAATTCAAACAACCATTTTATCTGAAATGAGTCTTGTATGATGTAATTTTCTTCCTCTATCTTCGATGATCAAATATGTACTCCATTACGTGTGTTTAATCGATGAAATTGAACCAATGTCATCATATTTCATGACTTGTATTTTATGTACTGAAACTTGCTATTTTTGTATGCAGAATTGATTGCTCATAATCATATATATGATATGCTATAAAGAACTTTACAAATATAGGAACAGCTTTTGGAAATGAAATACATGATATGAAAGTATTAGATAAATAACTTGCAGTAACTGGAACTCGAATACAGTTATCATTTATTTGATAGCAGTACTGATGTTATAGAACAATAGCATGCTAATTTTCTGTAAGGAAAAAACATTACAATAAGATCTAGCTGGCCCTATATTTAATTGGATGAAAATATTCACACCAATTCTTTACTATACACATATTATCTGTCCATAGAGAAATGAAATAAGATGAACTATTGGCATGATAAATCCATAAAAGGTCGAATTATTAGAAGAAGTGTTACATTTTCAGCAATTATGATGCCAACTAGTAAGTAGTAACTGTATATATTTCCAAGTTTCACATTAGTTTCAGTACAATTAAAAAAAAAGGCAAAGATGCGCTTATTTGAGTTTCGTAACTAGATTGGCTCGACATTTAATTGTACAATAACGTAAATTAATCGCCAACATACCGTATATTGGTATTTTGTGACATTAGCGCCTTATAGATGTATCAAACCATTTAGAGGTGACCTAGTGTTAAATGGCCGGCTTGTGACTAGCTATCATCACTAAAATATGAGATGTCTTAATTAACTCAATTTATGCTTGATACAAAACAACCCTTAAATGACCACGCACATGAATCTTCCCTAATAAAGGAGAGGCATTTACTCGGTTTGTATATGCGCGGAGATTCGCCCAAACCTCATGAATTTGTCGGTTAAAAGGTCGGAAAACATAATTAAAAAAAGGTGTCATATCCTTAATGTAGTAAAAGTTTGAAAGTTTCGATCAAAAGCTTCAAGTTTAGATCCAGCGACTCTATACTCCATACGCTGCAACTTTTTGAAATCATTCGTTTTAGTCATATATAATCCGAAATCATGAAAGACTTGCAGGATGGTACATGAATTCCATGGCTTATCTAACACGTCATGGAATGTAGGGTTTTAATTATTTGAATCTAATAAAATAGTGAAAAAAAGTGGCATCAAATCATAGTATTAAAGGTATAGAGGTTTTCATAATTGAACCAAAAATAAAACGGCTATCTAGAATATATGTGGTGAAGACCTAGTCGTCGTTGACTTAACATGCATGATTCTTGAATTTTTAGTAGTACCGACGTCAACGGCCATAAATTGACTTACATTATTTTGTCTCGCCTACAACACTATTCTTGTTTTTTCTTTTTCTTTTGGACGGCATATTCTTGTTTTTCTTACTTTCACATTGCTCTTTCGATTTCACTTTTTCAGGCAAATTACATTCTAAACTAATTATTTTTAAGCACCATGAATTCATGATCACCAATAATTTAAGCTAGTTAAAAGCACTAACATCTTTGGGCCTACATGCATTTATGCCACTTTATTACAAAGGCGAAGTCAGGATCTTAGTTACGGACGAGCCAAATGACGATTAAATTTTAGCTTAGGAAGCTATATCGCTAAACAATAGCTTTATTCTAAATGCTATACGCCATTTTTGGAACAATAAAAATGCAACCTAACTTTTCTTTTAAAGTTAGAGTTTATTTAATTTGAATGGATGAAAACTACAAAATACATTGTAAGGTTCATATCTAAGATGACAATAAGTGTTTGTTTTCTGAATGGCCATTTATGAATACCCCTAATATGATGCGGAAAGGGAACAAGATAAAATGAGTTTAGATGGAATGTAAGTAACTTATCTACTCAGAAATTTGCTCTGCAATGCATAATGTATGCAGTATGCTCATATTAAAGGGTGGCCAAATAAGTAATTAGTGATCAATGGAATGTAAGTCTACGAAAAATATTGGTTTTGTTTCAAAATTATGGGTTGGCCATGGCATACCTTACCACCCACACAACTCCGTCTCTTCGACCTTTGTTATCTCTAACTTCGACACTAGTGACAACTCGTCTAGTCAATAACCATCCAACTCAATAAGAGCGTATATGAGTTGAGTTTCATGAGCTACTCGAGCTCCGCTCACTAAAACTTGATTAAAGGTCAAACTTAATGAGCTTGAGGCTCATTTGATAAACGAGCTTGAGCTTCACACATCAAGCTCGATTAAGCTCGCGAGCCTGTTGAGCTTGCAATATTATATAAATAAATTATAATATATATCATATATTTTACATGTTGCCTTAGAAAAATCAAAAAGTAATTTTACTTGCTCTATAAACGAATCGAGTCTGAACCGAGCTCGACCCTATAAATAACTTCTGAGCCGGGTTCGAGCTATACAAATAAGGCCTCGAAACAAGCTGGTCGTTTGAGTTCGAGCTTATGTAATGTTTAACGAGCTTTGGAGAGCTCAGGCTCGACTTGGCTCGTTTACACCCCTGCAACTGTATAGTGACAAGTATTTGGTGTTGTCATTGAATATATGTGGTCACTAAAATTAGCAACACAACTATTTGGTGTTGTCATTGAATATATGTGGTCACTAAAATTAGCAACGTGTCACGGTTTTTGTGACCAATATTTAGTCATACATAATTGGGGTCGCCACAAAAAAGCCAGTATGTGTATAACTCCAAACCAGAGTCATACCATGTGCGAGGTGTGCCGTTGCACAGGACTTCCAAATTATAGGGGCTTCAAAAATTTTATACGATATGCATATATTACAAGGCTGTCAAGATCGCGAGCCCGCGTAGGATCGTTTTTGTCTTTTGCAAGATCGAGATCGTAGGATCGGATACCAATTTGTCATATTTTGTAAACAAATGATATACGAGTCAAACTGTTTTATATTTCTACTCAACGTCAAAGATAAATTCATATAATATCCTTTTGAAAATGACAAAGTTCAAATTTCAAACATCAAAGTAATAGTTTTTTTGTTTTGAACATCAATTTTTTATTAAAACTAGCAAGAAGCTAGAAAAACGACTACAAAATAGAAAGCACTAAAGGATTACGAAGCCAATTGTTCCAAGAAATACTACATTTCCTATTCCTATTCGTAAACCATATGAATGAAGCTTCCACTATATTGTCCATTAAACCGGCTCGTTTGGGGGGAGACCGAGAGAATATTGTTTCGTTCCTGAACTTCCAAAGAGACCAGAAAACAACTCCAATAATAGCCGCAACAATCTCTTTGTTCTCTTTAGAGAAACGTCTATTGTCCAAGTCTTCAAGAACTTCTGCAATGGTTAAAGATGAAGGGAAGTCCAAATCGAGCCACTGGAACATCAAAGTAATAGTAAAACACAAAAAAGTCAATTTTCAATCATTACATTAACGATTCAGTGGAATAATATTACATAACATAGGTCCTAAATGTCTCAAAACAAACGAGCCATCAACATCATTTCAAGAAAACAAACGTTTCATAAGTGGCATACCAAAACATACCCATTGATTAGTTTAATCATAGTGAAATAAAGTAAATTAAATTATTGAACACTTTTTTACTATAATCTATTTAGAAAAGTAGAAAACTATGTATAAACTATAATCTATTTAGAAAATGAAACAATAGTGGTTTACTCATTAGATATTAGTAAAACACACGTTTGTTTTTTTGGCCTAAGCAAGTGGGGTGGACTTAAAAAAAAAAAAAAAAAAAAAAAAAAAAAAAAAAAAAAAAAAAAAANAAAGTGATTATATCTCATATATATATATATATATAAGTGACTACAAGTATTAGATTTAATAAGTTGTATTGAAAATGCTAGCAAAGCACTTTGAAAGTGATTATATCTCATATATATATATATATATAAGTGACTACAAGTATTAGATTTAATAAGTTGTATTGAAAATGCTAGCAAAGCACTTTGAAAGTGATTATATCTCATATATATATATATATATAAGTGACTACAAGTATTAGATTTAATAAGTTGTATTGAAAATGCTAGCAAAGCACTTTGAAAGTGATTATATCTCATATATATATATATATATAAGTGACTACAAGTATTAGATTTAATAAGTTGTATTGAAAATGCTAGCAAAGCACTTTGAAAGTGATTATATCTCATATATATATATATATATAAGTGACTACAAGTATTAGATTTAATAAGTTGTATTGAAAATGCTAGCAAAGCACTTTGAAAGTGATTATATCTCATTTTATCTCTTAAGAAAATTGTTTACTTTATATTTTTGTCTTCATTTTTATTATTAAGTTCAATTTTGCACAAGGCCTCTGCAAGCTCAGAGACGACACTGCTCCAAACTGTTATAGCTATTTACGTGTCCTAAAATGTTTCGAAAAAGAGTGGAACCCTAACATAGAATCATGATCTCTACTATAGTAGTTGGTGATAGTGAATTATTAGCTGAAATGAGGTTTAATACATGTGTCATCTTCGTATCGCGTCTTTTTACGTGTGGAACTAAAGGAACTACAGTAAAACCTCTATAAATTGATAGTGTTGGGACCGGATATTTTATTAATTTAGCGATATATTATTATGTCGATAAATTAATAATTTAATAATTTAAAGAGGTTTTACATATAACCTTTAAATTTTCAAGTGTCATATATTAGATACAATGTATACTCGTTAAAGATGAAAAATAAATTTGAAAAACAAGTTTCAATTAAAATTTTATGAATTCATATTCACACTTTATGAAAATAAAATTAACATTTTTTGTTGCAATACGAAAAGATAACACACCAACACTTTAGTGCAATAAGGAGATTTTGAGATAAATTCAATATAGATTTGAAGTTCAACAAAAAATAACAAGTGATAAGGAATTCATTTTTTACTAAACAATCTTAAAATTTTGAAGCGTATCTCTCACACACACGCATATATAAGTATATATGAAATTTTTAGTAATTATTAATTTATAGTTTCATTGGGACTAATATATATACACTGGGGTTTCAAAAAATTATTATCTTATTATTTTATCGATTGGGTTCCAAATTTGTACTGGTCCCAAGTTGGGACCGGACAAATTATTAATTTTATCGAGGTTATTAATTTATCGAGTATTAATTTATAGAGGTTTTACTGTATCAATAATGCAACTACGACCACTTATGCAACTAAATAACAGTAATCTAGATATATAACCGAGCGCATGAAAACCAGAAATGAAAACATTGAAACTAAAGGAACCATCACATATACAACTACGATCGAACACCATGCTAAGGAAAACCACCATCAAATGCGGAGACTCAAGCAACAAGCACTTTCAACTACATCCTAACACTATCATAAGGAAACCACCCCCAAATACATACCATCCTTAACTTACGTGCATAGATTAAGCTTATGTGTCTTTTAAGGTACAAGTTAAGTTTTACATGCACAGACACTAAGGCTATGTTTGGCGACAGGTAGCAGTAAGCAGTAGCAATAAGCAGTAAGCTGTAGCAGTAAGCATTAGCAGTAAGCATTAGTTGCTTATTTAAAAAACGTGTTTGGTAACGTAGCTGTAGTTGTAATTATAAAATGTAAAATTACGTAAAATGGCATATACTTATGAATGAATGTTATTTTTTAAGGGTAAATTGGTAATATTAAAAGTAAACGCTAGCGGTATATTGGAAAGCTTCTTTAAGAAGCATTAAGATTGCAAGCTTTTGAGGTGTTGTTAAACGCTAGCAGCAGTGTTGCCAAACAAGCGTTAAGACTGGAACGCTTGTCGCTTGCCGCTCTTAAACGCTTCCAAAAAGGTGTTGCCAAACATGACTTAAGTAACAACATTTTTATAGTATTGTATTATTGTATGTATTATTTATCTTATTAATAAGATTAATTAGAATGTTTATGGTTAGTTTTGTCATACATAATGTCGAAGGTCAATCATTATAACATCATGCCTTCACGAGACTTTTTTGGCAGGAAGCGGATCGACATGGACAGAGACAAGGGTTTGTTTAATTTACTATGTGACCCAAGCTGAAATTTATTTCTAAATTCATTTAACGTTGTGGCACATTGTTATTAAAAATATTGTCTTCTAATGACACATATAAAAAGTGTCACCAAGTCAAATAAGTGTCACTAAAAGTAAAAAAATATCACTGAAAGTATAAAAGAAGTGTTTACTAACATTTATATTTGCTTATCCCACACTTAGAAAAATGTAGTTAGAAGTCTAGTAGGTAAAAGTTCATTTACAGTGATAAAAAAAGTATGATTACATGATTTTTTTTTTATTTTTATTTATTTATTTATTTATTTTTATGACACATTTTGTTTATAAGAAGTTTCATTAAATCTCAAAATTTTAGGCTTTTGTCCACACTTTTTAAAAACTGTCACTAAAAAATTAGATTTAATTTCACTTTTTTTATCATCAGAACCTCCGTCACTAAATATCCTAATACTTCGCAATTAATTTGCAATATGCATGTCATTTTTTTCTTGTCTTTTAAGTTATAAAATGAGAAATCTTCTATTACAAATATATTACGATATTTTTGTGAAAATTGTTCAAAAAATACTATAACTAAACATAACCAATGGATATCAAATTAAAGAGCATCAAAAAATGCGTTAATTGGTGTAAAATATTTGATGAAAGACTTTATAATTTTTACATATACATGAGATCAAAAGGCGATAATTGTGAAATTTACATGAAAAAGAGTGTTTTTTTGCCGTCATTGGCACAAGTGATAATTCGCATCTAAGGTGAAGACAATATAATCTTGTTGTTTACGTAATAAATAAAGAAAGTCTTAGCTTTAGCAATATGTACCAAAGGTGAGACAAGTTAAAAATAATTGTTATCTAAGTTTTTAGGATTCAACATGAGTTTTATCTTAAGTTCAACGGCTTTTTGATTAAATTAGATGATTATCTGCACATTGCAGCGAATAGTAATGTCAATTTATTTGTGCGTGTAATTTTTTTTTTCTTTTTGTACATATAAGTGATAAATGAGATCGGAAAAAAATTGTGAATTAAATTGTAATTAACTATTAAAAAGTTATAGAGTAATAGATTGTATTGTTTTTTATAAATAAAGATATTTTAGTCAAATAACATTACTTTTTTTTTGTAAGTTTTTAAGTTTTTTAAAAAGATAAAGTTTGACCATATTGTAATGAAGTAAAAAAAATAAAGATAGAAAATACAGCAAAATAGTTTTTTCAAATTTCCATGTTTAGCAGTCAGGGTTCTAAGAATATTTCTCTTTTTAATTCATTCAATCATAGATAGATACCACTAAAAAAAACTTAAATTCTTTTGGTTATATGCCACTCATATATCGATAAGCCAAACATACCTTTCGTGGGTTCATGAGATTTGAGTTGATAGGCTTTAGTTCGGTCACTTATATTGCAAGGAATGACGGAGGTTTTGGTGAACCAAAAGTGTCACTATATTACTTCTTTCATAATTTATAACAAGTGCGGGTAAAAAGTTAAAATTTTGAGGATGAGTAACACTTTCTTATGAACAAATTGTGTGTTGTAGAAGGCAAAGTTAACATTTTAGTGACAGAAAAAAATGTTATTAAATCTAACATTTTAGTGATACTTTTTAACAAGTGTCCGTGAAAGCAAAAACTTTTTAAATTTAATGACACCTTTTTGAATGAAATGTGTCTTAAAGGCAAAAAAAATGTATCATTGTACTATTTATATGTTACCATAAATAGACATTTACCTACTTGACTTTTATAAACTACAGGGAAAGCACATAAAACTTTTAGTGGCCGTTCTTTAATACATATCAATGTTTTAAAACCCTAGTTGACCTGGCCGGTTCAATGTGGAACCAGTTAGTAGACTGGGCCGGATGTAGCTGGGTTTTTGCTTATTTGAGAACCGGATTAAACTAGCGGTTTTTGACCAGGGTCGACCCAGTTTGATAAACCCGGTCGGGTCATGACTTTTGTTCTTTTTTTCTTTATTCTAAACAACAAAAACATTTTATTTTCTCTAAAACTAACATAACCCTTTTGTCATTTCATTATTGCTAAACTCAAAATTTGTGTTATGGTAAGTTCTGTATTTATGAAAAACATATTATGATTTGGAAAGTTTATAGTTAAATTGAAAAGTTAAAGTGATTATGACTGATGTGGTTAAATTTTGATGAAACAACAAACTAGAGTTATAAACTAATGTTCGGATCATATTTGCTTGATTTAAATTTTCATTATAAAGATATGATTCTATTAGGAAAAATGATTGGTGTGTTTAAAACTTGTGCTTAAAATCATGCCTAAAACCATGGTTGTAACACATGGCAAATTAAAAGGTTGAGATAAAGAAAGATAAACCANTTTTTTTTTTTTCGTAGATAAAGAAATTAAAGACTAAAACCTAATAGACTAAAACCTAATAGAGTCATCTCATTTTTATCTGTTTAATTGCGTGTAATTCGAAATTGGATAAAGACCTACAATATCAAAGATATTATGAAAAGTATACATATATACAGAACCGGTTCGACCCAGTGGTTGAACTGGTGACCCAGTGAACCGGTAACTCGACCAAGTCAATTAAAAGACCGGGTTTTAAAACATTGATACTTGTTCTGAAGGTTTTTTTTACTTTTAGTGACACTTTATAACTTTTAACAATTTTTTTCTATGTAATAGGCATTTTCTATAAGTCATTTTCACTTAAACTTTTAAGTGTAGGTGAAACATATAATTACAGCGACACTTTTTGTTTACTTTTAGTACACTTTTTGTACTTTTAAGTGTGGGTGAAATATATAATTAGAGTTAAGCTTCCTAACGAGTCAAATGAGTAAAAGCTTTTCATTATTATAAAAGCTTTTTAGAATGGTTTTTTACATTGCATTAAAAGCTTTTTGTAAAGCCTTTTTTTTATAAAACTTGGTGAACTTCAAGTCTTTTCTAAAAGATTTAGTAATTAAATGTGTTAAGCATGAAAGACTTGATGCATTGTAGATAATTACACTTTTTTTTCTTTTTTTTTTTACTTTTAGTACACTTTTTGTATGTATCACTCAACAACAACTAGTCTATTTACATGGTGGACTTATTGCTTCTAAGAATGGTTTGAACTTTGAATGAGTCAAACTGTACTTACAATCGTCCAATCACTTATTTACATATAATCATTTTGTCACTATTGGCTTAGAAAATGGTCCACCAGGCCACCACCACTGGTTTTAATAGTTTTCAAGTTCAAATCGATATGATCTATCTCGAAGACTGCTTGACTTATGTTATAATACGTTAAAGTGAGGAGACTCCAAACGTGTATGCATCAATAACTTATTAATTCTAGTATCATTCACTTTGACATTTAGTGATATTTTTCCTTTGTCACATCAACAATTCCAACCTAAGACTACAAAACTCTAATTATCCAAAATGCATGCAACTATGGTATAATATCTCATTTTTTATAGACCATTATACTTTGAAAAAAAGTCTTTTAGAAATAAACAATATACTTGTATACAAAGTTGATGTTATCTTTTTAGTTTACAATTACTTTGTTCACAATTAATTAAGGTCACAAAATATGCCGGTTAGAATGTGGAATGCATGAACATTCGTACATAACTGTTTTGCTATATTTACCATGGTAAAAACCCTTTTACCAAAAAAAAAAAAGAAAAAAAAGAAAGAAAGAGGTGTTTTGCTAGTTATGCTATTTACGGGGTTCCTCCATAACCTCTTACCCTCCGTAAATAATGTATGACCAAATCGTTAGATGGTGTACATCTCATCCTACAACCTTAAAATGTGGGGAGGTTGTGATTTTCTTGCAATTGCGAGGTTGTAGTCTTGTAGACTACCAATAACTTTCACAACTGTTTTTGAGCTGGTTTGAAGATATAGGATACATGGCGTTTGAGCACATTATATGTGTGTTACAAATGGTAATCTAAGCAAGGCCTCTCGGTATCAAGCGACAATACATTGTGGGTTTATGTTTATATTACTATGTATGATTCGTACAATAGTTTAACTCCTCAATATTTTTGCAACTAGCTAGGTACTATTTCATGTAATCGGGCTTTATTAATTGCATGCCCTTAGTTGCGGATTTATGTAACCTATGCCTAAATATGTATAAAGTAGTTAACATTTTATATACAAATAATGTTATGTATGCATGGGATGGGGTTGTTAAAAATCATATTCGATCTTGCAAGCTTTAACTTTTTTAAGTATTTCACTCGCTTCATAACAAAAGGTTAATATAAACTAGAAACAAAAGAATATTTACGATCGAAAAAAGTACTTAAAAAAGGCACTCAAGCTCTTATCAGCTTTGATCTAAGCACTTCTATTCATTAAAACTCACTTCAATCAAAAGTATATATTCGAACCCATGCCATTTGCTTGTTCTCTTAAGCACAATGTTCCGCTAATGTATATAAGGTTAATTCTGTAAAAAAAGTTACTCATAGCTAGCTTGTTGTCGTAACTCCATCTGATACATGGTTATGTACTTGTGCACAACTCTACAACATATGACACACAAACAACATGATTACATCGAGGATGCTTTAGCAAAGCTTGAAAATCTAGAAGACTCGTCCTGGACCAGTATCTGAGGGTTCCCTTGCTCCACCTGCACCATGCAGCAAAAGTCATCTATCATAAATGTTTTGTGGAAATAATACTATGCTGGCTAAAACTTAAAAGTGTAAAGTTGAGGGACTTTTTTTTATTCACATTTAGACAGCAAGACCATTGATTAGTTATATACATACGTATTGATAAGATCTAATGAAGTCCAGAAATTAAACATGTTACATTAAAATGTTGTAAGGATATCACGGGAAATGTAGGTATTAACGATATTGTAATTCTAACTGTAATAACATCATTTTCGAATTATGACTTATGCATTATATTTGTATATATGTAAAAAAGTCAGCCTGACTAAGTCATTTCAACCTGGCCGTTTTTGACCCGCTAACCAATTTGCTTGTTTGACACGTTCACACGTCTAATAACTTTGAAATAATATTTATGGAATGAGCAAGTCAATTTGATTGAACATACCAAGACTCCTTGATCAAGAACCAGTACGTTGTCCATATGTAGAATTGTGGAGATGCGATGAGCAATTGTGATCACCGTCAACCCTTTGCATTCACTTGATATTGCATCTTTCAGTTTTGCAGCAGTTTGAGTGTCTACATTTGCTGTGCATTCATCTAAGCATAACACCTACATAATTTAACACCATAAAAGACTTAAGACGAGGTCACGAGGATCAATCTACAAAAGGCAAATGGATGTTTGATGTTTCTAAGATCTTACCATAGTGGACTTAAGAAAGGCACGTGCAAGACAAAGAAGTTGTCGTTGGCCGACTGAAAATGAATTTCCAGACTCTTTCATTTCCATATCTAGGCCCCCTGCAGCTCGGACTTCCTCCTCAATATGACATTTCTCTAGAGCTTTCCAGATTTTTAAGTCGTTGCTTACGTTTAAGGGGTCTAGGTTATCCCTGGATCATGTTATCAGATATTGGGTTAATATGTAGTAAAACAAAGTCATTCTACTTTTTTGCACATTCCGAATCATTAAAAGATGCTTTCGTGTCATGTTTGGAACATTTTGTAACCCGTATGGTTTTACATTTTTCCTATAAAACTTAACATTATGGATAAATATAACATTTTCATATATTTAACTTTTTTTATACAAAAAATCACGTTTACAAATGACAGTTTTGAGGTTTTTTAGCTATAATATGATTTGAACAGAACATAACTTTTAATGGCTTAGATAGACATTAGCAAGTGATGTGCTGAAATGTGTCCTATTTTACCTTAAAGATCCTTTAAAAAGGAATGGTGTCTGCGGAACAACAGCAAAACGTGACCTAAGATCTCTTAGAGAAACATCTGCTATGTTTATGCCATCAACTATGATTTGTCCTCCACATATTGGGTTGAGGCGGAATAAAGCGTTCAATATGCTAGATTTGCCTGCACCTGTCCTTCCGACAATTCCTACCTGATAAACAACAACAGTAATCTCATGGTTAAAGGTATTAATGGGCCGTGTATTTTAATCCCAAACGGGTCAATATGTAGGAACGCATAACATGGCATGTATATTCCTAGATTTACAAACCTGTGTTCTTCCAACAATTGTCAAACTAAGACCACGCAGTGCAGGAGGCAAAGAAGGCATATATCTGAGTGTTACATTTTGAAATTCAATCTGTCCTTGAAACGGCCAGTTTGTATCTAAAATCTTGTTCCCTTGAAGGTCTTCTTGAGGGATGTCCATGTACTATAATGAAAGTAATCATATGTTAATTTTTTTCATGGTAAGTTGGTAACCATCAACAAGACGAAAATCATGTTCAAACCTGAAGAACCCTCTCAACTGAGACCAGTTCCTTTTCAGTCTCGGTGAAACTTGTCAAGAAGCTCCCTAATAATGATACAACTGGAGCTGCGTAGGAAAGAGCTAAACCTACCTGTTTACTAAGTTTCAGTGTTATGACAATGTTGTTTTCTGAATCAAATAAGAAACTTTTGACATTATGTATAAAATATGACTAGAATTATTTCCTAAATGGCGTTTAAGGACTTACCAGTCCCGGGGTACCTAGATTGACCGGGAGATATCCATGTGATCCAACAACAGCCATCACCGCAGTGTATGATACCACAAAAGCTGCTAAGAACTAAGACCATACACTGGTTACTGCTTTTTTCAAGTGTACATTACAGCTCACTACATTTGTTTAAATTGCATTGGTTACAAGTTTAGTACGTATACCTGTAGGCGTAAGGATAGCCAGAGGCTTGCGATTATCTCTGAATAAGAAGTTTTCTGATACATGGTGACATGTTCTATGAATCTAGCTATGAAGAAGTCCTGTGTACAAACGAAGAGCGTTACTTAGTGCCATGATTGTCTTTTCAATGAAATGAATTACATTTGATTAATTTGATGAATTTGAAGTTATTGCGTACAAATTCTTAAGCTAATATGGTTGCTCATCTGAATTTGAAGAAAAAAAGTATGCGTTGATTTTATATGTAAACAACATACTTAGATAATCTGTATAGAACCAAGTTTTAGTTCAAAATTCACCTCTGATTTAAACGCCCTTATAGTTGATGACCCATCAAGTATCTCTGAGAATGATGCATATATGGGTGATCGAGATACACTGTCAAGCCTTCGCAATTCACGGGATGTTGACCTATAATAAAACTGAATAATCCGTCTACTTAGTGAGTAGTGTAGTAGTGTGACTAGTGCCTCACAAGAAAAGTAACGTACAGAGGGGAAGGTTGGACGGATCTAGTAATGGATCAAAATGGGTCAATTTACAGTGCGTCGAAAGTGTCCGGGCTGTTTGGGTTTGAAACACAACCCAAGTAGACAATTGATAGGTAAATGGGTCAAAATTGCCAATTCTAAGTATTTCTATTAGATATATGTTGATAGGAGTTATTCTTCATGTAACAAATACCTGTACTTTGCTGTAGATATACCAAAAAGGCAGTATGAGAAGCAAGAACATGACCTACACATAATAGCAAACAGTGTCCAAAGTTAAAAATATAAGAGCTACAAAGTTTAGTAACCATGACTTACTTATCCAGTTATTACCTGCACAAAGGACAAAATTATAGCAATCCCAACAAGGCCGACGAAAGTGGCAAGGAGAATATTGAGAATGAATGGCAAAGAATCATCAATCGTGTAGAGATCTGAAGACAGCCTATAAACACAATCAGTATGAACATTTGAAAAGGTGAAACTGATCTTATCAAAGGAAACTTATGCTACCTGTTAAGTATTCTTCCGCTTGGGGTCTGGTCAAAAAAGGAAACAGGTGCATCAACAAGCTTTTTCAACAGGTTATTGTGCACATGAATTGCTGCTCGTAAGCCGCCATATGCAAATGAAAATGCCCTCACTAGAGTAAGAATGGAGTTCGCCGAGCAAAAAATACAAAGTATAACCTGCATTGTCAATGCAAGTTGTTAAATGCCTCTATTGCAACTTAGCTGTTTCATCGTAAACTGGTGAAATATTAATAAATAGATTGAACAGATAATCACAGTTACGCGTGTTGGAATCAGTCGCTCTTAACCCGGACTCACACCCACTATCACACCAATCAAAACGGCAAAGATGGGTTTTAACTGGTTTGTATATATTAATAAGGGAAACTACTCTATTTATACTAGTAAACAGCAAACGTGGGAACTAACTACAAACCCACTAAGCTAGAAAACAGTAAACAAAAACATGCACTTCCATAATACTCGGTCAAACCAAATACCAATTCTACCTAACAATAAAACATACAAATATAAAACCATATTAAGTATAGTTCCAGTGAAGACTTGAAGCTATACTTATTCCATGCAGCCATGCATACGTTAACCCAAGTTACCGAACCACATGACCCATCAAGATTACCCAACAACGCGGTTTTAAGAATGACATTCTGTTGGGTTCATTCATCACCCAAGTCCCTGATTACAAGATTTGAACACAAATTAAGCCAAGTGATGAACTATCTTGAACACAACCAAGTCACTGAGTGAATAGTCATTCAGTGAGTCATCTTCAGGAAGCTAAGGATAAGTCTATGAAGTAAAGACTTTCCATTCAGTGAGGCGGATTCTCAGTGATTGGCCTAAGCCAAAGAAGAAGATGATGGATTCAGTGAGTGATGGCAATTAGCTCACTGAATCCCTGTTACACCTCACTAAAGCAACAAGGAGTTAAAGACAAATGATATAAACAGTGGCCTGAAGACTGGGCAAGACTTAAGGCGAGAAATGTTGAAGTTGTTAGAAGTGTCAGTACCTGCTCAACGTCAACATTACCCTGAATGGCTTGAATTCAGAAAGGGGTCAGTCCTGACCTAGGAAAGTAGTCTTGTCTCTTACCCCAAAATAGATTGATGTAATAGAGACAAAATATGTAAGTATTTTGTCTCTACCCTAGGCAGCTGTAATTTGTCTTTATCATATAGGTTAAGATTACATTGTATATAAATAGGAGTCATAAGGAGAGGTAAAGGTTGTCGAGTTTGTGCACAAAGACTAAGTCATTCACAAACTAACCTTTCCCTCTCCAAATAGCAACCTGTTCCTAAGATAGCTTAGAGAACCTTTGGTGCTACTTAAGCTTAGCTTAAGTTTAGTGAGAGTTGTAATATACCATACTTGTCATTCAATCCCCAAGTGTTTATTCCGCAAACACTTGGGGTATAATTCTTTCTTTAATAAAGAGTTAAACGTTGAAAAATATTGTGCTTTATTTACTTTACGTTTTTCTTTATTCATCTCATTGTTATCATCATGGAACTTGGTTAGTTAACTTTCTAGCTAAATAACCAAGTAAAAGGGACCAACAAGAAATGCATAGAAGAAATCCTCCTTCGGTCCATAAAAACCATTTTCACCTACCTCTTCTTTGACTTTACTATCATCCTCATACTAGTTATAATACTCAAGCACGCGCGGATATTTTAAAAAAAAATTTAGAATAATATATTTTTATTTATTTAAAAAGAAATAATTTAATCTTTGTTTTATTTGATTTATGATTTTTAATTTAATTATAGTTTTTTGTTATTAAAGATAATAATTTAAAAAGTTTAATTTTATTGTTAGTTGCATCTTATCTATATTTTTTGTATTTATCTTCTATCAACAAAACGAATTTATAAATTTATAAATTAAAAAATAATAATTAAAAGATTACCTAATAAAAAAATAATCTTTTTTTAAAGTCCTCACTTGAGTATAAAAGATTTATTTCAACCACAAAAACTTACTAATTCAACAATTTTCTAAGGGCGTTCGGTGTTTGGTTTGATATCGAACAAACCAAAAAATAAATCAAACTAAAATGAATAAAATTGAACTAATAATTTTAATTGGTGTATGGTTTATTTTGAAACCAAACTGAAGTATTTAGTTGCTTTAGTTTGATATGTGGTTTAACAAAAATATAACTAAACCGAACAAAAAAACCAAATATCTTAGTCTACATAAAAAAATTTATGTACATACATAGTTTTTATCTTATCATCTTAACTAAGAATCCTGATATTCAAATGGGTTTGGATTCTTGAAGATAGAATATTCAAGCTATTAAGACTTCTAAAGACAATTTTTAAATAAAAAATTTATAGGGTCTCGCTTTCATTTATTTCCGTTAAGTTGTGAAAACTTTGGTTTCTTAAACTTTTGTTTTATTGATTTACTTGAGCATTTTGTGAGACCTTTTTTATTTGTTAATTTTATCTGAACTTTTAGGGTTTTTATTTTTTATTTTTATTTTTTTTAATGTTTATCTGAACTTGGTTTTAATCAAATTCTAGTTTGGTGTATGATTTGGTTTTATCCATTCGATAATTGGTTTGTTTTGGTGTTGACTTTAAAAAAATTTCAAAACCGATAAATCCGAACCATACAACCCACAAATCTGAAAACCTAACCGATGAACACCCCTAATTGACTATGACCAAGAAGTTCGCCATAGATTGCAAACCCATGAATGTGGAACTGTTTTCATTGATGATCTTAACAGGAAAAATATCGCCGGCCTGTTAAAAATTTGATTCAATCATTGAAGGTGTTGAATGAAAGTAAAAGCTGAGGGTTTATGAGGAAGAAGTGAAAGGTATTATATGAAGGTATTTGTGTTATTTGACAACTAATCAATTGCTTTTTTAAAACCAAGTTTTTAAAAGGTAGCTACTCACCTATCTCTCCAAAACTACGTTTAGGAGCACTCAAAACGCAAGAAAGCGCTTTTCTACTTTTGTTATCCAAACACTCATTTCAATTTTTGCATTTGCAAACTGAGATAATTAGATAATGAGTCTGACAACGCAACCCTAAACACCCCTTAATTTATCCCAAATTAAGTTATCACTTTCCTTTTCATATTTTTACAATAAAATCAAAAGTATTTTGCTAAGTAGTATTACTGCACAGCTTTCCCATTGAAAACAATTCTGAAATCTCTTAACATGGTTTAAAAGTATAATAATTTTTTAATTAAAAAAGCTAGGTAGCTAGTGTTGGTTGTTAAGAAACCAAAATAATGTGATTGGTAATTAAGGTGGTTGATCTAATTGTTAAGCAACCGACTTCATGGTCAGTAGGTAGATTACCCCTAATTATATATATACTTTTCATAATGATCATTTGTTAATTGTTAATGGTTAATGATAATTTTTGGCTTTTTGATCCTTATTAACCATAATACGTACATTATCAATAGTAAAGCTAAAGAAACATGAACGTACTGCTACCTTCGTCTCATATTAAGTGTCCATTTTGATTTTTTAGAGTCTTTCATGTTCAAGTTTGACTTTAAATTCTATTATTTGTGTTATATAATACTTGATGCAAAAAATATATGAATGGATTGGATTTTAAATATATTTTCATTGGTATAATTTTAATCAAGTATCATATAGCACAGATAAAAATATTTACGGTCAAAGATGAACAAGAAAGACTAAAAAAAGTCAAAGTGAACACTAAATATGGGACGGAGTAAATGTTACTGTATATCACATGTAATTCTCTTCTTAAATGACAAAGAACACCAAACATGATAGATTTTTAGATAAAATGAAAGTGAGAGATACAAAAACTGTTTCTAAGTTTTAGGCTTTTATAAGAGCACTAGGGGCTGTTTGATAAAAAAAATATGATTTAGCGCTGAATGAATCAAAGCTGCTGAATGATTCCAAGATGCTGAGTGAACCTGATTCTGAGTAAAAATGATTGTTTGATATTTGTTCTGAATGAGCAATCTGAGTTGCCTGAAATTACCAATTTAACCTTCTGTCTGATTTTGTATTGAACAAACTATACCGTTTGATAAAAAAGTTATTAGCTCAAATAAAAATATAATATAAAGAAAGTAATGTTGAAATAAACAAATAAAAATGCAAAAAGTCTTATCGAAAGATCATAAAACAATATAAATTACGAACTAATCTTAGGTTGAAACATTTAAAAATAACTCATTAGTAATATGATTACGAAGATTAGCAAACTTGATATATGAGAAATTATTGTTATTCTATATATTTAAATATACTTTTATAAAACATCGATTATTAAAAAAAAAAAAAACCCATTTTAATAAAATAAATAAATGATTACCACCTTATACCATTTGTCATATTAGCACAAATCAAATAGAAGATATTAATTTAAAAAAAAATTAGTCAAATGATGATAACGTTCATGGATTCTTAAATCCAAAAGACACGAGACCGATACTATATTTTTAATCTAATAAAATTCCAATATAAACACAAATATTAACTCGTAAAGTCATAAACATTTGGTACCCATTTCATTAAAAATTCAAAACTTTGATTGAACAAAAAGCAATTAGTACCCATTTCATTAAAAAAAAGAAGAAAAAAAAAAGAAAAACAACAACAACAACAACGTTACTATTACTCGTAAAGTCGTAAACATTTGTTAACGTAACTATTAACTAAAAATTATACTCTGTAAATAAAAAAGTCAAATGATAATATGACCATATAATGTTAAATTATAAAAACATGAGACAATACTTTGGTTGAGCCACGTGAATTTAAAGAAAAAAGACAGGGTAAAACAATAAAATAATAGGTGTTGAATGATTGAGGGACCTTTGGCATGCAAAATCATTCAGTAGCAAGTGGAACAATTCAGATGCATTAAATTTTCTATCAAACAATAACGCCTTTGACCGAATCAGTGGTAGGCTCTGAATTTGCCCATTAAGAAGCGAACAAACACCCCCTAGGTGTAGATGGCAAGCCAAACCTCTTCATTCGGGTCTCATGTGTGCCACATCAACCAACACCTCTTCACAACTAACCCCCTCCTCACCAAACAACTAACCTCAACTTCTTCATTTGAGCACACCGCTTACAACTTTAATTTTTTTATTCATTTCATTAAATAAATTAAATTCATTTCACAAATAATTAAAAATAAAACAACATACTAATTTTATTACATCAAATAAAAAAGTTACAATACGGAAAAAAAAATACGATACGAAAATAAAAATAAAACACATACTGCTAATATTAAGATTAACCATTTTATTTGGTATCGTCGTCGTTGGGTTGAGGGAGACTTTGGTATTTCTTGGTTATCAATGCTTGTTTCGAATGATTTCGGCTCTTACCAGGTCAGAAACCAAGTTGGGCTCGAGGATGAGCATCTGCGTATCCTGCCACTCCAACGCCCTTGTTTCTTTCTCCAACATCCTTGCTTCTTTCTCCAACGCCTTTTCTTCCCTCTTCCTCCGCGCCTCGTAACAAGCCGTTTGAGCATCTTTTGCTTGCGTATACTTTTCGGATAATTGTCCCGAAAAATTGCTCGTTTGACTCCCACCGGAGCTCGCCGCACTGGACGTTTTCGTCGACTTTTGTTTCTTTCCAGCTCGTTTATTGATTCTTTCGGGACGAGGTCGTTTGTCCGGTCCGAATATATCCTCAAGACATGAAATGTCTAGAGGTTCTTCGGCATCCCATTTCAGGTAGTGTTTCAAGACCTCCCAAACGTGAAGATAAGTGAAACCCCTCGAACCAAAGCGTTCTTCGAAGTTCGCCTCCGCATCTTGATATTATCGTGCTCATTTTCACCACTGCGACGTTCTATATGGCGATAAATAGCGTGGAATTTTTGGCAGTCGCTATCAAGTCTCGACCATTTACCGGTTAGCATATTTTTGGTGTGAGGGTCACCGGTAGTCCGCTCGTTGAACGCTTCATAAATTTCGTTCCAAAAGTAGTCATTATCTTTGTCATTTCCCATTTCTTGGTCTTGGGAAATTTCTATCCACGTTTCCGCAAAAAGCTTTTCTTCATCCTTGCTCCACAATTTTCGAGCACGCGTTTGACCCACGTCTTCCAAGTCATCGTCATCGTCAGCGTCTAAATTTACGACTCTTTTTGCTTTGTGGGCTTTGGTTTTTTTCCCTCTACCTTTGGCCGGTGATCGTGCCTTAGGTACTTTAAACGTTTGTTGAGATGGTTGTGATTCGATTGGTGGTTGTGATGGAGGAGTAGGAAACTTGGATGGTTGATTCGGGTTGTAAAATTGTGGTGTCGGATTGAATTGAGTTTGATTTGCGAATCCTTGTTGAAACGCATATTTTTGGTTACGGTAAATTTCATTCGGATTGAATGGTTGCGAACCGTATGGCGACGAAGGGTTTGGATTTTGCGACGATGGAGTAGAAGAGTTTGAGGTTCCCCGTATTGATGTTGGTTTGACGTTAGGAGGTTCGTGAAATATCCTCATTCGTTCGGGTTTTGAGACATTTTTGTGTTTATTTGGAGAAGAGATATAGAAGTTTTTATTTTAGTTGGTTGAAATGTAGTGAGGAGAAGTTAAAATGAGGTAGTATTTATAGAGTTTGTGTGTGTATAAAAAGAGAGAAAAAAAATCGACCGTTTGAAAATAAACGGTAACATATCCGTTTTTTTCCTTGCTCCAACGTACACAAGCTCCACTTTTTGTCAGGCATTTGCCTCGCCGTGCCCACGAAGAACATACCAACGGCGAGGAACGGCGAGCTCCATTCGGTGTGGCGGCGAGGAACGGCGAGCTCCAACAGCGTACTACACCGTGTGCTCTAAGCCATCATTGTTCAGCAACCCACGGCTCAGACGAAAAAAAAAAAAAAAGGTCCGCCCTTTATAATTTTTGGTGCCGTAGGTTTCTGACATAATATTTTGAAAATCTTGTTCATATCTTTCTAAAATATTTGCAAGATGTTACCAGTATCCGGAGATGGATACACCTACCCACTGGGTAGTTTACCCAGATGAGTTGTAATTCAGTCATTGAGAGAGAAGGAACAAAGCATTAATTGTGTTTTTATTCTTTTCAATGACATATACATGCCACATATTACAAGCATATAGGTAAACTACCCACCGGGTAAATTAAGTTTTCTCCCCAGTATCCTACTATGTTTCAGACATCTATGTGACATGTGTATCAAACATTTCAAAGCGGGTCCATCGATTGGACAAGAAATGTTGACAAAAACCAATACATTAAACAATGTTAGCTTTACAATTATTATTGCCATTGATTATGTTTGTTTTGTATCTTTTTAGTTTCAGTATTTTACAATTATTGTTGCCATTTTGAGTATTTACAAGTTTGTTTGGAATTCTTGGAGAAAACCAAAATAAAGGCTTAACATATACGAGTATTATTT
This sequence comes from Artemisia annua, assembly GCA_014162995.1. Classification (NCBI taxonomy): domain Eukaryota; kingdom Viridiplantae; phylum Streptophyta; class Magnoliopsida; order Asterales; family Asteraceae; genus Artemisia; species Artemisia annua. The sequence continues at coordinate 43,135 of LBNU01021927.1, forward strand.
TTATTTTCATATACATGTTTTACAAACCAACGTACACCACTTTTCAATAACATGAAAATGATGAAATCCATCTGTCTTATTTATATGGCTAGATTTTCGACACAAGAAACAACATCATCAGATTTTTGCTCGTTGGGTATCTTAAAATGATATATCTGTATGTTTTCAACCTTAAGTTTCTGAAAATTGCTACGTTTTCGGGTGGCAAAGAATTTTCCCCAGCTGTAACCTTTGTATTTGGGAGGGTTTTGCTCATCTATCAACTCTGCTAGCGGCTCCACCACAGTGTAGTACGAAGGGCTTAAGAAAAACGGGATCGAAAATCTTTCTTTGGTGGAATTTACCATCACTCTATGCTCTACACTCTCGTACCTGTCGTTGCTCCATACCTATTACAACAACCATATAACAAGTATTTGAACTCAAACCGGTTATAATATGAAAGTATATGACTTAGAGATATTAGAGGATATTAGTGCTACACCTGAATCATATCCCCAACATTGATAATAAAGGTATTTGGTGTAGGCTTGACAAATATCCACTCTCCGTCGGTTTTTCTCTTAACTTCTAGACCTCCAACGTCGTCTTGAGCTAAGATGGTCAAAGCAAAAGCATCCTTGTGTCGGCCAACACCAAGGGCTAGATCGGGAACAGGGCAAGGTGGGTAGTGGTTTAGCCTAATGTAACTAGTTTGGTCCTTAGAGAAGAAGGGTTCAAACTGGTTAGCAGGTAGGCCTAAGCTCAAGGAGATGAGTTCTAATAACTTGTATGATAGTTGTTGCACATCTTTAACATATGCTTCACATGCCTCCCTATGTTTATATAAAACATCCCAACAATTTAGTATTAGTTGATCATATGACTTTTGCAAGACATGAATGCACACGCTGAGAGCACGCATAAATAAAAAGAAGCATTAAGATTTACTTCCAAACCACTAAGGTTACCTTAATTCTGGAGGATGCTCAGGCCACCGGTTAATATATTGTGTGATTCGCTCATCATCAGCCTCATGAGAGGCAAACATCTTAGTCGGATTCTCAACCGTGATATCAAACACTTCTTTCCAATCCCTGACATTTTTGGTATGTTCAGTGTCATAGTAACCTTGTGGATTCGCTTCATCTCTTCTCACCTTCCTCTTTTCCTCCACTGGCTGGTCGTAAAACCTCTTAGAGGCCGAGAATAAATTTTCACGGCTCTCAAACGGGACCCCGTGGTTGAACACTTGGAAGAATCCCCAATTCTTGCATGCGTCACGTACCTCACCTATAAGATCTTGTACTGCTGCAGCATTATAGTCAGCAGGAGACGAGTTGATCAAAGGAGAAAGGTCAATTTGTGGGATGCCTTCGGCTTCGATTATTGCAAGTTTCGGTCGGTGGTCAGGTTCTTGGATAAAATTTGGATCAAGTTCTCCCATGACTAATGATGGTCAGGTCGATTGAGATAGAGAGGCAACGAATATAAAAGGGTACGTGGTGTGAAGATGCACAAATGAATATGGATGGTTTTTGTGTAGAATTCACTTGGTTTTGGTTGTTACTGATGCTATCATATTCGTTGTACCAGATTTTATTTATTTATTTATTTATTTATTTTTTAATTTTCCTGCCGTTCGGCTAATGATTCTTGCCGAAATGTAAATAAAACAAAAAGGATGCTGATTGCGATTAGTCGCTTCAAAAAAAGCTATCATACATATTGTATCAACTACTATCTGATTCTTCTCAGAGTTTGAACTAATAGTCAAAATGAACAAAGCCCGTGTTCAGTTGTATATAGTGATAAATCAAAACTAAACGTGCTAGTGATTACAACTATGATTTCAATAACTAATACATATATTCAATTTCATATGCGACACAATCGACTAAGTAATCAAATGTTAATGAAATGAAGGTAAAAAAAACATAATCTGTCATCTGATACTAACTTATCCAACCTGCCCATTTCGTCATGTCAGGTTTAATACTGTATATCGACAAGGTGAGGAGATGTTTTTTCTTCATGGGAAAAGGACATGAAAGATGCCTATGTTCCAACTATCCGGCAGAACATGGATTATTTCTAAGTTATACTTCCAATGACACTTAAAAATTGACAAAATAAGAACCTCAACAAGAAAGGTTTAGACCAGAAACCCAAACGATAAGCCTAACGAAAATATTTACAGCCATTCAAAATCACCAATCCACAACTAAGTTCGGGGTCACTTAATATAAGGCTATAAGCTACTCAAGACTATCTTTATACATAGCTACTCTCTTCTGATATACATCTGATCAACGAGACCAAGACAATCTGTTCTGAGATAAACATGCAAATAACTTTTTATCTAAATATGTATAGCCAAATTTTGGCTCATAGATGACAGAGCACTGGTACNATCTATTTGTTTTCGACATCAACATTTTTAAGTTACTGTTTTTGGGTAGCCAAGAATTTTCCCCAATGATAACCCTTGTATTTGGCAGGGTTTTCTTCACTTATCAACTCTGGCAGTGGCTCCACGACAATGTAGAGAGCGGGATTCATAAAAAATGGGATTGAAAACCTTTCTCTTGTTGAGTTCACCCTCACCCTATGTTCTATACTTTCATAAATATCATTGCTCCATACCTATAAGAGAAACAAGTCTTTTAATTCAAACTAGTGCAATAACAATAGATCCCCCCACGAGATAAATGATGTTGAGGGTACCTGCATAACGTCCCCAAGATTGACAATGAAAGTATTATGTACAGGCTTGACAAATATCCACTCTCCATCTGTTTTTCGCTTAACTTCTAGGCCACCTACATCATCTTGAGCCAAGATAGTCAAAGCACCTGCATCCTTATGCCGACCAGCACCAAGGGCTAAATTAGGAGCTAGGCAGGTCGGGTAGTGATTGAGCCTAACAAAAGCGGTTTGGTCTTTGAAAAATGGCTCTAACCGATTCGCTGAGAGGTTCAAGCTCATAGAGATCAATTTCAACAGCTTATTAGATAGTTTTTGCACAGCGTTAACATATTCCTCACATGCCTCCCTGTTAATACTCAGTTATTATCAATTCTAATTGTCTGTTGGCATTTTCATTATAGTAACTACAGTATTTTTATACTTACTAAATAAATACTTCATTCCATCTAAAAACACAGTGCATCTTTTAGTTTATAAAATGACAAATTTACCATATAAATGATTGCATTGAATAAACTAGGATAAAATGATAATTTTACTTAATTTGAGACTCCATAAAATATAGTACCTTAGTTCTGACGGATGGTCAGGCCATTGGTTAGCGTGCTCAACGGTCTGATCACCCTCAGTTGGCATCACCATCGGAACACCTGCCGTAAAATCAAAAACTTCTTTCCATTCCCTCACAGTTTTTGTAACTTCAGTATCACAGTAGCCTAAAGGATTCGCTTCATTTCTCATCACCTTCCTCTTTTCCTCAACCGGCTGATCGAAAAACTTCTTAGCCACAGACATTAGCTGTTCACATCTCTCTATAGGAACCCCGTGATTGATCACTTGGAAAAATCCCCAGTTTTTGCACGCATCATGAACCTGGTCCACGAGTCCTTGTATTGCTGTAGCATTGTTATAGTCAGCTGGAGACAAGTTGACCAAAGGAGAGAGATCGATTTGTGGAATGCCTTGGGCTTCGACTATAGCTAGTTTTGGTCTGTGTTCAAGTTCCTGGATAAAAGTTGGATCAATTTCTCCCATGACTAAAGTTGATTTATTTAATGGTTGGTAATGAACATTAGGATTTGGATTGAGATGTGTTTCATTTTCATATTTTTGATTATTTTTTGAGTTTTCGCCAAGTGGTAAGTGAAACCAGACAAAATGTCCTAAAGAAATTGAAAATTGACAGTGACTCATTCATTAGAAAAATGGAAGAAAATTCACTTAAAATTAGACACGAGAATAAACAATTCCCATGTGTTCCATACTTCTGCACGTCAACCGAGAAAAATGAGATCGCTCACGATTTGATTGCTAATTAGTATTCTATAACAATGATTGCCATTAGTTTATACATAAACCTGATTTCATATTTTAAGAAGCCTTTTAATTAAATAATCCAATAACCAAAGCAGCAATGAGAAGTTAATATTAGTTGGATCATATGTGGTCCTCATTATAAGACATGAGTGCACACATTGATAGCTTTAAAATTACCTTAGTACTGGATTGAAGCTGGATCAACTTGTCCCATCAACTTTTGATTTGTGATTTGTTGATTAGAAAATAGAACCCTAACGCTAAAAGCTTATTGGTTACCGAATCAAAATCTAAAGATAAGATTATGAGTTCTTATTAATGTACTAGCAGAACCCTACTGCTAAGAGATTACTGGTTCATGTAGATGTAATGGTCTGATAGTAGAATTAACAACTCCTAATATGTCAGTTAAGGTTGACATATCAAGCCATAATATGCTTTCCTTTGCAATCATCATGTGAAATGTGTAACTGAAAGCCAAAAATCTTGTACCTTTTCGTGTAAACGAACGGTAAATTTGTGCATACAATGTTTATATGGCCAAGGGAGGGCAATAGGTGAAAATTTTTTAGACACCAAGTGCTGGCACGTTAAGTCTCACCCACAGGTGCAAATATTGGTACATAAGAAAAAGAAGTTGACACGTTTTCTAGTAACGAAAGGGTGGCTTGAGCATGTCATCGGTAACAGATAAAACCCACCTCGATCCATGGATATATGTGATATATTATGCAAGTGAAGAAAAACACCCCAAAGAATACCCAAAATAACAACAGTTAAGACACAAAAGGATGGTCTTGTCTCTACTAAAATATAGTTTAAAAACTATTCATCAGAAATTACAGATGCACAGGATTAAAAGCTCGACCTCAACAATGAGACACACAGTAAACAGGCTCAATGCTGCAGCTAATAAAAATTGAACTATTAATTGGAGGGGTGCGCCAAGCCTAGGCAATAGTTTGAACTATTAATTGGAGGGGTGCACCAAGCCTAGGCAATAGTGCAACGCCAAGGCAACACATGAAGAACCCCAGCAGCAAGCTACTGTGATGGGTTCTTCCCCCATAAAAAATAAGATTAATATCGAGTGAGCCGATGGCTCACATATCAGATATTAAACTGATAAGAACAGATACTACACTTGATCTTAGCCAAAAGGCCGAGAAAGGTATGCTTATTTAAATCACAGGCCTTTGCTTTTATACTCAACTCCCACTTGTCTGTTTACTTCACCTAACCGATGTGGGATACAGAATGACTTTTCAAAAGCTTATTTGAACTTTCTTCATTCTTTGGACATGTGATTTTCAGCAATATTATGTTATGAAACTTATTATGTTAAACTTCTTTGGTTAAAAGGCAAATGTGATTAGAATTATATTGGTTTACGTTTTGAAACAACCATGGTCAGAATGTATACATGCTACTTCCTTTTACCCACCTCAAACTTCTTAGAAAAATGACCACATGTATTTTTGAAAACAGAATTGATGATAAAATGAAATTTAAAAGGATCATATAAGTTACAAATGCTGCTAAAATTGTGATGTCAAATGAGAAAAAAGAAAAAGAGGACTGCATACAAACTATCACAGACTCACCAAGGTACTAGGAGGTAAATCAACTGATGTTGTCTTTGGTAACCAAAACAATCATACATTTGAAGACCTTATAAAGGAGATGGCAGGTTACAAAGAAAAGATTCCTCGACCGTAGATCAAACAAATCCCTGAATTCTTGTGACCTTGGGGAAAGCCACAAGTGATCCAAAAAACTCAAGTAGGATTGATAAACAGTGGGTCATTATTTACACGTGGGAGGTAGGGATGGTAGAAGAATCACATATAAACAAGAGGGGGCACGATAGTACTCAACAAAGGAGTTCATGCTAAGCGATGTCAATCAAGGAAGTTAATGAGCTAATAATACATCATCCACAACTCAATAGGTCGTATCGGTTCATGAGCATCAGACACTTAGTATTGCAATGCAGAAAGTTTAAACCAAGGATGGGAGGTGCACCAGCAGTTGTGTAAGACCAAATGAACATTAGCAACTCGGGCAACACGTGAAGAACACAAAGTTACTATGATGGGTCTTTCCACCCAGAAATATATGATAAATATCGAGTGACCGGATAGCTTGTATTAAAGTTTAATTATATTAAATTGGTAACTATAAATTCTATCCATAAAGAATACAAAATGGTATTCTATGGTATAAGGTAGGATACATATGTCTAACGGCTTATACAAACATGCATAAATAAAGACTAAGTTAGATGCTCATGTTTATGTAAGATCTCTTAGTGGTTCGTATTATTAGAATATCCCACTCACTAGTGCCACGTCAATCGGTCTAAACGGCTAACATGTGGGTGTAAATCGTGTATTTAAAGGACTTGAGAGCAGGGATTAGAACCTGTACATGCCTTGTGAGTTACGGGTCAAACAACAATATTAAGTCAATGCTAAGTCATGGTTGCCTATGGGTCATAGAAGGATGTAAAATCAATGTTTGTGAACCCAACGTTAGAAAGGTCAATCCCTCCCCTACGACCAAAAAAAAAAAAGCGGGCCGAACTTCTAACAGCCCACTTGTAGAAAACAACACAAAATGCATTATTAAAGGGTATCAGAACCCACTCGCTTGGAGCCCTCATCCATCGGCCAACATGTGGAACGTAATTCGTGTAAACCCATTATTAAAGGGTACAAAAGTCCAAACAAAATTACTGATTCCAATTTGTGATGTCCCATGAAAATTGAAAATTTCATCTTTAGGCAACTTTTAGTGTTAAATTTCCAATTTACTCTTTGTAATCAAAACAAATAACTAATGCATATACTAGTTTACTTAATCATAATTCAAGGCCATCTTGGGCATGTCACATTAGGCAAAGGCATTATCAAACATTGCGATTTTCAAACTGAGGAAGTAGTATACCAAGGAAAACAAAGGTGCCACCTCGCAGGCCCGTATATAAATTGTAGATTTTTTTTCAGGATTGCTCTCGAATCACTATTTGGTTTAAAAGGGCAAACTTGTGACTGGTTTAAGACCAAAATAAACAACACAAGGTACTCAGTAAAGTCAAACTATTTTGTAAATTTTGATAACAAGTACAAAATAAAACACGTTCCAAGTAAGGTCGTTATTTGGTTTAAAAGGGCAAACTTGTGACTGGTTTAAGACCAAAATAAACAACAAGGTACTCAGTAAAGTCAAACTATTTTGTAAATTTTGATAACAAGTACATAATTAAACACGTTCCAAGTAAGGTCGTTCAGTAACAATTTTGCCACTGAAACACCAAAATAGGAACAAGTATAAACTTTGAACTAGTAATTAGAGGGGTGCGCCAAGCCTAGGTAGTAGTGCAACACCAAGGCGACACATGAAGAACCCCAGCAGCAAGCTACTGTGATGGATTCTTCCCCAATAAAAAAATAAGATTAATATCGAGTGAGCCGATGGCTCACATATCAGATATTAAACTGATAAGAACAGATACTACACTTGATCTTAGCCAAAAGGCCGAGAAAGGTATGCTTATTCCATTCACAGGCCTTTGCTTTTATAGTCAACTCCCACTTGTCTGTTTGCTTCACCCAGCCGATGTGGGATAGAAATAATGGACTTTACAGAAAATAAAATTTGTGAAGTTTTTGCTTTCTTTGGACAATGGCCCTTTGATTATGTTAAGCTGATTTATTTACGCTTTAATACATCCATCATCCATGGGCAAAAGACATACACTCTGCCTCTCACGACCCACATCAAATTTATCAAAGAACACGATCTATGTATTTTCTAAAGCAAAAAGGGTGAAAAAAAAAAGAAGTTTAACAATGATAGAAACAACGAATGTTGCTAAAATTGTGATGTCAAATAAGAATAATAGGAAAAGAAAAAGAATAGGAGTGGGACTAGGTTGGTCGACTCGAGGGTATTTAGGAGGCTTCACGACAAAGTGGGAAGAGGATTGCATGGCAAAAACCTATCACATACTTGCCAAGGTTGGAAATCCACTGATATCGTTTATTGTAGCCAAAACAATCGTCGTGTGAAACTCAAAGACGACAATCTAGAGTTCTTGACTAAAAAACAGGTAACTTTGGGCGATTTTTAAAACTTTTTGGGTTGATTTTAGCTCCTCTGATCTATTTATATGGAATGGATCGGAATAAGGCAAACATTTTGCAACCTGGTTTTGTATGAGAAAAGGGCAACTGGGTGAATATATATTTCCAAGTTCTTAAATGTCAAAATGTGGTTAATTAAATAAAGGGTTAATGGCATGTAATAGCAACGCACTTTTCTATTTGTGCCATTATTAGATACGAACCTAAAATAATACAACAATACCCATCCAACTTTCAAAATTTTGTTTCATTATCACATACGAACTTTAAAATATCAGATATCAGATACGAACTTAAAAAAAAAAAATTGTTTCATTAGCAATGTACTTTCTCATTTGTTCAAGTATAACCAAATTTGCTCAAAATAAAACCATTTTTTTTTTAAGTTCATATATGATATTTGAACAAATGAAAAAACTACATTGCTAATGAAACAATTTTTTTTTAAAAGTTCGTATCTGATATCTGATATTTTAAAGTTCGTATCTGATAATGAAACAAAAATTTGAAAGTTGGATGGGTATTGTTGTATTATTTTGGGTTCGTATCTAATAATGACACAAATGGGAAAGTACGTTGCTATTACATACCATTAACCCTTAAATGAATATGAATGAACTTAGTTAAAGTATGATAAAAACGAACAAAAGGGGTTACTCTAAATGTCCCATTAGATAAAATTTTATCTTACTCTTTGACTATATTGAATGTCCTACTCCGTATAAATTTAAATCCATGATAACCTTTTTAGCATACCACGTTCAAATGAGTTGTATTTCTCAATTGGTGTCACTTATCATGCTCAAAATGAAAATCTTTCTTAATTTTATCGTTAGTCTTCAGTACGTATGAGAGGAAATATGAGAGATTATGACATGAGTAAAGATTTTACGATCCCAATCGCGCAAAGACAAAAAGGATCAATTTTATGATCTTGACTCCAAACAACCAAAATCTCAACCAAGGACTAAGGCCTAAACCCCAAATACCAAGCATAATAAAATCCGCATTAATACAACCACCCATGTAGTATGTTTGTGGTACCTTCAAGTTACCAGAAAACTAACCTAGTCATCAAAACATGTAGAGCATATGCAAAAAGTGTACACATCAGCTGATAATAAATTGCTCAATAATTCAAAATGTACGAGGCCTTACGAACCCGTGCGATGCACCGGCTGGATCATTGGTTTAGTTTTTTCGTGTTTTGTACGGAATGCGGTTGCAGAAATGTATATAATTTTGTTTAAGTTTGCGTAAATGTTTTCAGATCTTGATGTTAACACATTAGTGGTGGCAAGTAATTATTGTGTCAAATGATAATATCATAGTTAATATGTTTTCGTTGTTGTTTTCAAGTTATTTGTTTAGAATGGATAAATGAGGGAAGTTATTTGTTTAGATTATTTGTTTTAGTTGCGGGAGTTTTTTCCAATCAAGTTGATAAATGAGGGGGTTATAGCAATATTTAGCATTTGAGGGGTTTTTATTATAAAAAAATGGATAAATGAGGGGGGTATATTGCACTGTTAAACATTTTGTTAAATACTTATTTGATATTTCTGCATGGGAGAAGGTGCAAAGTCTGAATTAACACCGGTGTTAATTCTTGCTATCGATCATGCCTCTTGAGTTGTTTAATTTTTTTGGTTATTTATATAACCATTCATTCCTTACAATAACCCTAATACATTATTTTCGATTATCAAAACTATAATCAACGGCCGCCACACCTAACATCAACGACCTCAAAGAAGTTTGTGGATCAAATGATTTGGCCACTGCCTTCATCTTCCTGTACTCTCAAAATATGACGGAAGATGAGGGTTTCCTCATCCGAATGGGGGATGAGAGTACACAGCTGAGGGCGAAGCTTGATAAGCTTACAGATACTATAAATGAGACCCATTCCTTTGGTCCTTTTCATGAGGTTGCCACGGTTGGACAGGATTGTTTTCTTGAAACTCAGGAAAGGGATCGTCGAAGGCTCGATCTGATTGCTCAACTCCTCCTGCTGACCCGCGAAGGAATCGAAGAGAAGGAAGCCCATGTTGAAAGGTTGAAGGCTGTGGCAGAATCAGATGATGATTAGGAAGTGTTATGTGTTGTTTTGTGTTTTGATGGTTTCATGTANATATATATATATATATATATATATATATATATATATATATATATATATACTTTATGATAAAAAGGGAATATATGCAGTATTTAGAGTGTGTGTGTGTTGACCTTTTATCTCTCACACACATTTATATCACACACGGTTAAAACACCCAAATAATCGCATCCATCTAGTGGTTTTAGGGTTTTCAATTTCAGGCAGAATTAATCAATTAAAACGTTCTACAATCAATTGTTGGTGAGGGTTATGTTAAAGATTCGCCGATTTCATCATTTATATGAACATCTAAGGAATTGTTTATTGATTTGGGTGTTTATTGTTTTTTAATGAAATATTTATAGTTGATGTAGTTTAAATTTATGGTTGTTTGAACAAATGGTTCAAACAAATGGTTCAATAAACCTATCAATTTTACAAAAAATGAAATTAATTTTAGACATATAGATATTATTTGTGTTTATGAAGTTGTTAGGGTGTTCAGGATGTGGGTTGAATCCATAACTCCATACCTATTGTTTTAACAACGTTTATCTGCTCATGGTTATTTTAGATGTACTTGAGATTGATTAGTGATTATATGGGATTTTTTAAATGGGTAACTATAACCAACTATTAGGAAAATTACAATTATTCAGGTTTGTTAATCTATAAATATGCAATGTATGAATACGAAATATTAATCCAATTATGCTGGATACTATCACTTCCATAAGCATTATATATTTATTCATGCTAATATGAGTTACTGGCATGGAATTCACATTGCTACGGTATAGCATTTGATGTAGTTTGTATTGATAATGATAATTAAAAACACATGGTTTTCCTTTTTTGATACTTAGATTTGAAATTACATGCTATCAGTCTTTTCGTGGTTCTGGCAAGCTGTACATTCAGATTATTTTTTAACAGTCTTTTTTCTTCTTTCAGCATTTTGATGATTTTTTGTCTGTCGTCTTCAAGCTGTGCACCTCCATTGCCAACCTATAATGAAAACATCATTGCGGCCAAGATTATTGCAAGAAGCATTTGATAGTAAAAACTAAAATTAAAAAGGTTAGTATAAGTAAATTTATAACCTGATAATCATTGATTAAGGTTTTTAGACTTTTGAGCTTGCGATAAGGCCAACGATTAATCCCCACATATCTGCAGTTATATTTCAAAGTAGACAAACCAATATTATGTTCTTTTGCAGCTTGCTTTATTGTCATATGAAAGTATTTGCTGATTGTATCCTTATCGTATGGCATGATCTTGTGAAGTGGATAGTAGATATATGAGTATAACAACAATCGAAATGCTGTTTGTGAAAGTTAGTGTGTGGGTTTTAAAAGGCTTGTCAAGCCTTGCATCTTCCTAGCAGTTACAAAAAGGTATGTAAGCTATGATTACTCATAAATTTAATTTATTATACATTTACACACTTAGTTATTGTCGTAATTAATATTTATCATTATTTGTTTTATTATTATTTTTTTTAATTATTTTTGTTTTCATAATTTGAATCAAACAAAATTTAGAATATGTAGATTTCAGCTCTGCCACTTGTGATGGCATTGTTATTTTGTATATAATTTAAAATTTTAATAATTAAACCATAACGTTCCTGTATACATAAATAATGTCAAAGAATACTATAACACATTGCAAATTGTTGTTATTTGGAGTTGTAGTGATAATTATTCGATTATGTATTTTGGATTACATAATTTGTAGTACATAGGACAATATTTATGGTATTGGACAAAAGTATGGAGTTCGTAATTGATGAGGCATAAATAGTTTATTTAAACGAATTAATATACATGTAGAGATTGACAGCTTAAGATAAGTTTGTAAAGGTCTCTTTGAAAACAATATTCCGGGTACGGTTCTTGAATTCAATGTGTTCGTCCTCCTTCATAAGTATTTTCAGACCATCTGGAGTTGTAACTCTAGAAGCTGCTACGTATAGTTGTCCGTGGCTGAAAACAGGCTCCGGTAAATAGACGCCTACGTAAGAAAGTGATTGTCCTTGACTCTTGTTTATTGTCATGGCGTAGCACGGTTTTACGGGAAATTGCCTTCGTTTCATTACAAATGGCCATTGTGTTTGTGTAGATGTCAACGTTATCCTTGGAATAAGGACAGTCTCCCCTATTTTTGACTCAGTTTGTATTTTTGCCCGTACAACAAATTCACCAAGATCGGTGATGATAAGCCGAGTTCCATTACATAATCCCTGTGTTGGGTTCACATTCCTCAATAGCATGACTGGTAATTCTTTTTTTAGGCATAACTCATGTGGTGGCATACCTGGGAAATTTAAGGAATTTAAGAATTCAATCGGATATAGGTGCTGTTGGTTTAGAACATCGGTCGACGCTTTACACACTTCGTCTGCAGTATTGTATGTCTTGATTGTACCTCCCAGTTGCTTAAACATAAAGGCATTTATTGCATCAGCATCATCATTCCTTGGCGTGAGTATTGCCCTTTCTTTTAGATATTCATCCTCATGTTATCTTGTCATAAAATCGGGAAAGGTTTCTTGCACAATTTGGTCGATACTGCAGTTGCTTGATTTAATAATGAATTCCTCCGGGATCTCAATCCATGTTGGCTCACCTTCTCCGTCTTTGCTTTTAGCTGGCAAATTCCCATCGCCCAAATCCAAAACCCGTTTATTGAATGCCTGTTTGCGTGTATCAACTGATCCATTAGCAGAATACTCGTTTACTCGCATGCTCCGTGTAAGTGTGAAAACCTTGCAATATGTCCACATATCAGAACGGTTTATACACGCGTTCACCACCTCTTGCCTTTTACCTTTCGGGATAACTGGTAAAACCTATCTAAAATCGCGACCAAGCAACACTGTTAGACCTCCAAATACATGATCCCGTTTGTTTGAATCATGAAACCCCAATATATCCCTTAGAGTTTTGTCCAACGCTTCAAATGCATATTTTTGAGTCATCGGTGCCTCATCCCAGATAATCAAATGGATTTGTTGCATAAGCTCAGCCAAGTGCGTGTTTTGTTTAATGCCGCATGTGCTATTTTCCACTAACTCTAAAGGTATGACAAATCTGCTATGGGTTGTTCTTCCTCCTGGAAGTAGTAACGAAGCTATCCCTATTCCAACAAAATAGTTAAGGTTATTTTATTGGTAAAATACATATGAAATAAATGTTGTAATTTAAGATTTATACGATGCATAACTAATAAATTATTATCAAAACATCATACCTGAAGATGCGACCGCCAGGACAATTTTTCTCTCAGACCGTAACCTCGAAATGATTGTCTTATATAAGTCTTTCCGGTACCGCCAGGCCCATAAACAAAATAAAAATTTCCTTTTTTATTCTCAACCGATTCAAGAACCTCTTCATATATCAACCGTTGTTCGGGGTTTAACAAAGAATGGAAATGTTCATGCTATGTCTTGTTTTTAATCACATCAAAATCCAATGCTTCTCTGATCAAGCGGTTATCCAGGTTTGTAAGCAGTTTTGGATCAGGCTGTGGTAGATCCTGGAAATCTGACAAAGACCTTCCATTCCTATTTAACATTTCTTGGATTTCTACCAAGCAATAGTTTTTGATTTGTTCTTCCGTTAGTTCGAGATCAGGATACTTGAAAAGTTTACGCTTTTTGTGTAAAATGTCCTCAGAAAGAGTTTCCCAGTTTTCTTCCCAAAACTATAGTGGCTTACTTACATCACAAAACAACAAAATTGTAACAAACAGTTCTCGCAGCTGTGGTCCTAACGCCCAAAATCTTGCTTCTGATATAGCGTTTGTCCATTCTTTGTCGTCATACAGTAAACCGTATGCAAAACATACCTCTTTAAAAGTCCTATATCGTATTTTGTTAACCGTCATAAGTTCTTCAAACGATTTAGGCCCTCTCGCGACATTTAATACCATCCTGAGATAGTATCGCTCACCTGATGCTGGGTTTGAATAAAAAATCCTACCAATTGTTTTATGTTGTTTTCGTTCTTTCCAAATCTTATGCCAGACATAGAATCTTGGTAGCTCAGCATAAGTCAGCTTTTCGGCTTCCGTATCTCGCTTGTTTAACTCAAACCATTCAGTAAACCTTGTGAGTCTGATGTCTTCCATTTTAAGCAATGCTGGTAGATTTTGCGAGTCACGTAATGTTATGGAATTTTGATTTGGTAAATGGAAATTGAGCTTCATAACGGATGGGTATGAGTAATGAATGTCGAAAGATAATAATCGCCATACCGCCTCACACGGTGCCAAATAACGACAATTTAGAAAACTTTTGATTTCATCGACTTCGTTTATCTTTTCCGACATTACGTGTTGTCCGGTAACAACATTTTCTTGAATGACAATCGTTGCCCTATCTGGACCTTTATTCAAATACTTAAATAAATACTTTATCGCTTTTGATCTATTGCACCACTCAACATTAATGTGAGCCTGGTATTTCAGCAACATATATCGATTGTGAGGGACCACATATCTGTTATCAAAGGTAAACTTACCTTTCATAGCATACGCTTTATTGTCCCTTCAGAGATAAACAGGATATCCGTCCTCATCCACCATTGCCTCTGCATAAAATGCTTTAGGGTACCTTTTAGTGCATTTTCCATCTGCATTGCATGGTGCAGTTTTGCCATCTTTCCTACATGGTCCGTGTAGCATGAATTCAGTGACAACTTTGTACCCATCTGGATCACGCACCGATCACGCACCGGACATGGCAGTTCTGCAGATATTATATCGTCTATCTGTGTCGGTGTCTTACATTTGTATGTTTCCTCAAGCCACAGTAGAATATGTACATGCGGTAATCCACGTTTTTGAAATTCAATTACATATACAACTGCATAACACAAATTATTTCGGAANTTCTTCAAACGATTTAGGCCCTCTCGCGACATTTAATACCATCATGAGATAGTATCGCTCACCTGATGCTGGGTTTGAATAAAAAATCCTACCAATTGTTTTATGTTGTTTTTGTTCTTTCCAAATCTTATGCCAGACATAGAATCTTGGTAGCTCAGCATAAGTCAGCTTTTCGGCTTCCGTATCTCGCTTGTTTAACTCAAACCATTCAGTAAACCTTGTGAGTCTGATGTCTTCCCTTTTAAGCAATGCTGGTAGATTTTGCGAGTCACGTAAAGTTATGGAATTTTGATTTGGTAAATGGAAATTGAGCTTCATAACGGATGGGTATTAATAATCGCCATACCGCCTCACACGGTGCCAAATAACGACAATTTAGAAAACTTTTAATTTCATCGACTTCGGTTATCTTTTCCGACATTACGTGTTATGTGGTAACAACATTTTCTTGAATGACAATCGTTGCCCTATCTGGACCTTTATTCAAATACTTAAATAAATACTTTATCGCTTTTGATCTATTGCACCTCTCAACATTAATGTGAGCCTGGTATTTCAGCAACATATATCGATTGTGAGGGACCACATATCTGTTATCAAAGGTAAACTTACCTTTCATAGCATACGCTTTATTGTCCCTTCAGCGATAAACAGGATATCCGTCCTCATCCACCATTGCCTCTGCATAAAATGCTTTAGGGTACCTTTTAGTGCATTTTCCATCTGCATTTCACGGTGCAGTTTTGCCATCTTTCCCACATGGTCCGTGTAGCATGAATTCGGTGACAACTCTGTACCCATCTGGATCACGCACCGGACATGGCAGTTCTGCAGATATTATATCGTCTATTTGTGTCGGTGTCTTACATTTGTATGTTTCCTCAAGCCACAGTAGAATATGTACATGCGGTAATCCACGTTTTTGAAATTCAATTACATATACAACTGCATAACACAAATTATTTCGGAATTAGTATTGCCTGACAATGATTAATGAAATTAGGAATAATGATCATCCAACATGTGGTTTATTACCTGCACGGCAAGTGCCAAATATGTGCTTTTTTGTAAGGTCATCTAACATTTCGGTTAATTTCATTTTGAACACTCTTGTACCTATTTCCAGCCTATCATGTGTCTTTTGACCAGATTAAGTCTCTAGCATTTCGGTGATCTCAGGCCATTTTGGATTAGAAGTAAAAGTGATAAATAGGTCTGGATTTCCATATGTCCGACACAAATCCATTGCATCTTGATAATTTTGCATCATATACCTTGGCCCACCGGTAAAACTTGAAGGTAAAACTATTCTTTTGCCAAGTCCAGATGCATCTGTGTCGCCTCTCGTGACAGCATCCTGAAGGTTGTGATAGAGGTCTACTCGAAGTGTATCTTGGTTACTTCTCGTCCATTTGAGTCTTTGTTCTTCAGCTGCCGTGTATGCATCAACCAAAAACTGCTGATACAGTCGTCCTCCTCTAAGCAAAGTGTTACCTTGGTCGTTTCATTGTTGAATTACGTAATTGTAGTATTCCTTCATTGTTACAAATGGCCGAATAGTTTTCCTCGAACCTCTATTGATATGGTAGGGTATCTTTTCGTCGAATCCATCCTCTCCAAAGGGAAACAACAATGGATATTGCAATGCCATGTATGATGGATGCAATTCTGAGATTCGTTGTGGACCACTATTTTTATTGTTTACAACGATGTCTCTTGAAGCAATACCGTCCCCAAAATCATTCGTAATTAGAGCAACTACCTCTGCTACAGTTGGTGCGTTATATTCTCTCGGTGATTTCCTCTCGCTTAATAATCGTAATTCAAAGTTTATGGAAGCATGGGAATGACACCAATCTCTCGCCATTCGAAATGCTCTTGCTAATGCGCTATGCTGGTCCAACATGGACATCAAATTTGCGACTATCGTTTCATCCAGCTCATTAACCACATCCTTATCAACAAATGCACCCATTCTATTTTTAACTTCATTTTGTGTGTCAAAAAAGTACAACTGGGCATACCTCGGTTTTACACCTGGAGCTGGTAAAAGGGAACCAATTTGATGGTAGTTCTGTCCGTTAATCCTAAATGTATATAACCCCCTCCCTGTATTTACTGAATGGTCTATTCTTGCACCAAAAGATGTAAAGCAAAACATGCTACTGTATATTCTAATTTGTTCTCTAAACTTTGATGTCGTGTAATCTTCATAATCAAGCAATTTTTTTAACAGTGGAGGTGTTTGATTGAATTTAGGAAGCAACACTTTCCCATCTTGACAACATATTGAGAAAGTAGGATTAACATCTGCTCTGTCCTTGGCTGATCTCTCTGCATACCACATAACTGCATGACAATTACGGCACTGATATGATGGAGATCCAAGGTGATTGTAGGATATGGGATGACCTAAATTAATGATTGTCAGTAATGGGCAATTTTTAGATAAATGGTTATTTTATAAATCATTTAACTTCCAGTTAGTAACTAATCAGGAATTATCTAATCATAGCATATCTAAACGATGTATGTAATACCTGGAGATATACGCGCTGCGCCTTTGTACATTGATTGGAGATATGTTTCCGAGGCCGATCTTAAACACCCATTATTGTTATGAATATATTATTTAGTAAATAAATAATGGGTTTTGTATATTTATTAAAATACATACCCACTGTGGATTTTTGGGTTATCGAAGCCTGATTAATAGAATTAGGAGGCGTACGTTGGTCTGTAAGACATATATGATTGTAAACGGACAGGGCAACATGCACGTAGAAACATAAGCAAGTAAAAAATATAAGAGTTTATGGTTACCTGTTTCTTGTTTCTGGTACAGGCATATTTGAAATTTTAAGACCACAATGACTGTGTACTTTCCCATCCTCACCGATAATTGTATGCGACTGTATGTGTACAATGTTGTTTAGCATGTTAAACAAAGATGGAATATCCTCATGATCATTACCTGAAAAATATGATATAATAACATATGTTAATGTACCTACATAATTATACGAATGTAGATAAAGTAATACAATTTATTCTAACCGTTATTCATAGTTGATTATAAAAGACATTATTAAAAATGCATTGCAGGTTCCAAACACAGTATAATATGTGAAATGATGGATATTGAAGATGATTAAGAATTGGTTTGTTCCAAATACAGATGAAGATGTGAAATGATAAATATTTATGATATCTGAGAGTGAGGCTTTTGGGTTGTCATGCAATCATTTATAAAGTTATCATGGTAATAAATGGAGAGGGTTTGAGCTATTTGGGCATTCCAAGTTACTATCAGGTAAGTAACCCCATTATTATATGCTTGTTATGGAATTCAATAACCATGAATGCCAAATTCTGGATCATTAACAACATGCTCATAAAAAAACATTGAAGCAGGTCATATTGGCCCTAAAAAGTTTATAGTTAGTAATATGCATGTATTGTTTTTTATATGACCATAATCAACAACAATAGTATATATCAGACGTTTTTAATGATCTTAGTATTGTGAAGTCGATTGCGTGGTTCATAAGTATTTATTTGATTGCATATTTAATTTCACATGCATATAATCGGTGTTAAATACACATGTTTAGATGTATATGTATATAATGTTATGATTTTTTTTAAAATGTATATTTACCTTACGAATGTAGTATGATGTTATTCTTTCAAAATTCGCAAATAATAATAAACGCAAAGTATTTACATTCTTAATTGGTTGGAATGGACTACAACTAACAAACATTCAAATCCAAAGTAAATGGCATACCAATTACTAAAGGTAACTTTCAATGCATCAGATGATTGTTGTTTCAAAACATATATGCATGTAGTGTTATAATTTTTTTAAAATGTATAGTTATCTTACGAATGGAGTACGATGTTATTGTTTAAAAATTGACAGATAATAATAAACGCAACTTATAATAGTATTTACATTTTTAATTGGTTAGAATGGACGGCAAATAACAAACATTCAAATACAAAGTAATTGGAATACAAATTACTAATGGTAACTATCAATGAATCAGATGGTTATTATTTCAAAATTGACAAATAATAATAAACGTAACTTATAATAGAAGTTATTTCTTTAATTGGATGGAATGGGCTACAAATAACAAACATTTAAAACAAAAGTAGTTGGCATACCAATTACTTTATTTTATTTAAAAGTGTAAATTGTTAACACTATGATAAATTTCAATGGATCAAAGTACATAATCTGTTTTATTCGGATGTGTCATCTGCAATTGTAAACTTCCTCGCCCTTTTTTTGTCACGGCTACAACCATCTTCAATATCGTTTGTGTCATCACCATCAATTGTCGTTATTTCGGCATCAGAGTCTTCAAGCACCAAACTAAATACACAAAACTAAAAAGATTATAAATGAAATGTAAAGTTATTATTTGAGGTTTAAAATGTGTAATTGTTAGTTTACCTCTTGTCATATGTATCTTCAACAGATTTAGACGGGGAAGACACACATGGGTCCTTTACCAACCTCTTCAACTGTGGACTTTTTATGGGTGACAAAGCAACAAGTGTGTTTGAACCGGCACCCTTATCAACTACTTGGGTTGGATGGACTTTCCAACACGTGAAGCTCTCGAATGTACCGTGCTCATAGTAACTGTTTGATCGCAACTCAAACACATGAGTCGTACCAATTAGACTTGCTATAGCTTAAGGTATGTTTGGATGGTCTTCAGAAACCTGCATCATATAGTAAGTACGCGACATGCTACATTTATAATATAATCAACACAAACGTACATCTTCACCCGATTCTACTATTGATTCTGCCGAACACCCAACTAATTCTGTTGAACTATCATCAAACAGGACAACAACGGCAGATTCCGTCCCATCCGACACATCAAGTTCAAGTCTGTATCTGAGAGGGATGTAAACGTATTAAGTAACTTACATCCGACATTTGGTATTATTTGTTATTAGGTGGTATACCAAATAATGATACCTTAATACTGGATAGGTAATAGCTTTGTCGCATGAATCACACCAAAACTTCCCTCCTTTACGGGTAGCACCTTTCCTACATTTGTTGTCACCACACGACGGATAGTTCCAGCCCTTTCTAGTCCTTACACCGTCAATTCTAACCATACAGTTATAGGTTAAAGGCTGCAAGAACATAAGATTTAAGATTTGTATTAGTTAGTTTATAAGCAAACAATGTAATATGAATAATTTGTATATTACATTGTTTTTCTTGTTGCGAGCCCAAAGGAGCAAGTTCTCCAACGTCCCATCCTTCGGGACAGAAATATCTGTTGGTAAAGCAATTTTGTTCATTTCTACATGGTTGTAGTACATAATAATAGATTGTGTTAAGACAATACAGGCATTTGCTAATCCATGTGTAGATTAAAATTAAAAGATTATCACCTGGTGATGTTAAGACAATATAGGTATGGATCAATTCAGGTGTAAAATAAATTTAAGAGATTATCACCTCATATCGGATTTAAGAGCTTTCAACGCAGGAATTTCAGGATCATTGAAAATTAATGTCCAAGAACTGCTTGAAAGATAAAGCTTGTCTGGAAAGTTAAAAAGAAATGTAATGCGTAATTTTGTTAATTTATTACACAGGTTAATTTTGACAATAACGTTTAGCTCACGTACTGTTGTACTCTTTAACATTAAGTGATGTCAACACAATCGGGCAGAGTCCAGCATGCTTTGTCTTTTTCTCTATAAGAATGTCTCCCAAGCTTCCCCAAAGAGTCACACGAACTGATTGGCCGCTGCTTGCAAAGACAAAAATTAGGTTTGCAACTCACAATATACGTTAAACGATACATGTGATATATAATACATATGAATAAATATTTAACATAACAAACAAACTTGTTATCTGCCAGGTAAAAATCGAGGGTTCGAGATCCTGACTTTTGTTGAGTTGTTCTTCCCACATTTGTCACATAACCGGCTACATCTGTAAGTAAATTATTTACATATCATAATGGACGTATAACAATAATAACTAAAGACGATTAAAGTATGGTCTAAAAGAACATACCAACTAAGTACTTGTTATCCGTACTTTCCAGGTTTGCTAAATTCTGGAGCTCAAATGGATACCTCTCAAAACTTCCATCCTTGACAGTCACTTTTTTGACCATTGTAGTCCCATCAAATTCTAGCATGAACGGATCCCTTTGCATAATACGGTAATCGTCTTTATTAGGTTTTACAACGAAATCTTTTATAGAAAATACCATCCCTTCCTTCATCCTGATAAAATTATGAGCAATGTAGTTCCTTGCAGTGCAATGAATTGAACTACCCTGCAAAATCAGTCAGACAACATTTAGAACCAAACGTATATTTCAAATAAGGTCGTGCAAAACAAACAAACAACACGAAACCAACAGGGGTTGTACTTTGGAATCAGAGACCACAAAATCCGTGTTGAGGTAACGTCCGGTGACTGCGTTGACATCCCAACTCCTACACACCATGACCACTATGGTCCCAGTAACACCGACATCAAGATCATCAAGAAACAACAAATGGTTCGGGGCCGCAACATCCTTGCCCATGTTTTGTGAAGATTGCTTTGGCATGCTGGAATGGAATGGAGTGTGTACGATGAAAGGTTGATGGATGGTAGAAGATTTAAGAAAGCAATTATAATTTATAGATGCACAATTTTTGATGATGGACATTCTTATTACATGTAACCTTCACAATCATAATATCTGTAATGAATACATGTACACTTGGTATGCCTCACAATAAACACGCTCGGACCTTTCATATTAGTGTAATTACTACACGGTGAATGCCTCAATGAATACACCAACACTTCGCATGCCCCTCATTAAGGTATTGCCCTTGGCATGGAATTTTTTGCCTAATACTTGGTGTCATTGCCTCTCATCAATGAATTTTTTGGGTGAATCTTTCAATATATATGATAACACCTTACAAGTCAATGATAAGTACGATTAAAAAGGTATCGGGGTTTTATATCAAATAGGTTACCCAACTTTGCATTTTTGTGCACCTAAGTTACCCAACTATTTTTTTGTGCAAATGGGTTACTGGACTATCCTTACCGGGTAAAATAGTGACCCAACTATTTTGTACTTGTTATAACCGGTTGGTTGCCACGCTGGCAGCTGACTTTTATTTTTTTAATTAAAAAACATTTTTATTAATACATTAATAATCCCAATAATTAAATTAAAAATATAAACCCTAATCCTATCTGATTTTTAACGCAGACACTCACCTCAAAACACACACTTCATTACCCTAAAAAACTAAAATTTTCACGTTGATTGAATCCAGTGGCCATCTTCACAAAGAGGTATTAACTCATTCCCAATTATTGATTTGTGAAGTACAATTAATCCCACTTTCTGTTTTGAAAAATTAGGGCTTTTGATAAAAAAAAATTTAGGGTTTTTATGTAAAAACTTTCAATTAACCTTAATCTTGTTGATATTTGTCACAGATGGCATCGTCATCTCAATCTTCCAATTTTGTGATAAACTTCCATCGTGGTGGTTCATTTTGCAAGAAACCCGCTTACATATGACTTTGAAATCTTCTCAAAGGTAGAAATGTCGATCTCTCTTCTATGGACTTTGAAGCATTAGTTACTTTCATAGGAGAACAATTTTCTGGTGTTGTTAAAAGTTTGTTTTATTTGCTTCCTGGTAAAGATTTGGATAGTGGTTTAAGGTGTTTAAAGTCTGGTGCTGATTTAAAGGAATGTGTAGAATGTGGTACAAAAAATGAATGTGTTTTGGATATTTATCTATCAAGTTCTGTGTTTGAGTTAAATGATGCAACTGGTGAAATAGATGGTAGTGATAGTGAACTAGAAGATGATGAATATGATTATTTTAGTGAAGATGATAGTGATACAGCTTCTATTGATCATGTGTCTGATAATGAGGAAGAAGTATTTGAAGTTAGGACTAAAAAGGCAGCCCCTAAACCTAGGCATAAATCCTCAAAATTGTTTGATACAACCTTTTTAACTAGGATATACAATGCCTTGGAGAGGGAGGAATTTGTTGATAAGGATATTGACCAAACCATAGAAGATTATGATATGGATGGTGAGCAGTACCCAATACATGATCCAAATATTAAATGAAACTTGATGACACCAGTGCTAGGTGAAAGGTATGAAAGTCCTGAACAGTTGAAAAGAACTTTGATCTTTTATGCTTTAAGAAATAGATATAAGTTGTATTTTGAAGTTAATAACCCTAGGAAACTACATGCTAAATGTAGTAGAGATGCAGGAGAAAACAAATGTCCTTTTAGATTATGGGCATCATGGATGAAAAATGAACGTTCTTTTCAAATTAAAACACTTAAAGATAAGCATACATGTTCTAGGACATTTGAGTTTGGGACTTTGATTTCAAGCAATTGGATTGCTAGGAATTATGCTAAGAAGATCATGCTGAATCCAAATATATATTAAGATAAGGGAAATTGTGGCATTAATTATGAAGAAATACAAATGCAGAGTTGGTCTTACTCCAGCTAGGAGAGGAAAGGTTAAAGCTTTAGCCCAATATCAGGTATGCTTAAAGAATCATTATGGTATGCTGTGGTCATAACTCATATGCATCAGAAATTTTGAGATCTAATCCTGTTAGTACTTGTAAGTTAGCTATAGAACACATGCCTGATGGAAAAAATTACTTCAAGGCATTTTATGTTTGCTTTAATGGTTTGAAACAAGGATGGTTACAAGGGTGTAGGAGGGTTATAGGTCTGGATGGGTGCTTCCTAAAAACCATATGTAAAGGAGAGTTATTGTCAGCTGTAGGAAGGGATGGAAATAATCAAATCTATCCCATTGCCTGGGCAGTTGTCAGTATTAAGAACAAGGAGAATTGGACTTGGTTTATGAAATGCTTGATTGAAGACTTGGGAGTAGAGGGTGGTGCAGGTCTTACTATCATTTCAGATCAGCATAAGGTAATTGTATTTACTAATGTATTCAATGGTATTGATTAATGTATTAATTAATTTAACATTAGTTGTTTGTGGCAGGGACTCATAGAAGCTGCAAAGGAGATAATGCCTTTAGCAGAACATAGACAGTGTGCAAGGCATATCTATGCCAACTTCAGGAAGAAGTATAATGGTGTTGTGTATAGAACCCTGTTAAGCTAAGGCAACTTACCCAGCTATATTTGAATAGGCAATGAGTGAGTTGAAGCAGGTTAGCAGTGATGCACACCAGCATTTGATGGAAAGGAAACCTGAAACTTAGAGTAGGGCTTTCTTCAATACAGATAAAGCATGTGATGCTGTTGAGAATGGGATAAGTGAATGCTTCAATGCACTCATTGTGGAAGCAAGGAGGAAACCAATAATTAACATGCTGGAAGATATAAGGCAGATGTTAATGTTCAGAATGCATAAGATGAGGGACAAGCATTTGAATTGGGGTGATGGTATTTGTCCAAACATCAAGAAAAAGTTTGAAGTTATCAAGGATAAGCACATGTATATGTTCATAACCCTATAACTATCTTCATCACTTGTAAGTTAGATATTAACAATTATCATTGTTATTCTGTTAATGTAGGAATTGGAAAGTCATACCAGGTGGTGACAATAAGTTTGAAGTAGTGAATGGTTATGAGGGATTTACAGTGGATGAGAGGTTGGGCAGTTGTAGTTGTAGGTCTTGGCAATTGTCTGGTATACCATGTCAGCATGGGTGTGCAGCCATATATTTTCTTCGTAAGAATCCAGAAGATTATATTTCAGAATGGTATAGTAAGGCTAGGTTTGTGACTACATACACTCCTTACTTACTGGGAATGAATGGCATGGATCAATGGCCATCCACAAATTATCAAAAACCATTGCCTCCCATAGTTAAAAAGATTCCTGGAAGACCACCCTATAAGAGGAAGAAGGATGCAGGTGAGAAAGATGATGGGAATAGAACTAGGGTGGGAAGAAAAGGAGTAATTATGCATTGTAGTTTATGTAAAGGAGAAGGACATAATGTGAGGGGTTGTCCAACAAGGAATGAAGGTGAAAGTGTTGGGGAAGCAAGTTGTGGTAAGGCTGTTAGGGGTGGTAAAAATGAGTCTGCAAGGGGTTCTGTTAGGGGTGGTAAAACCATGTCTGTGAGTGGTCAGTCTGTTAGGGGTGGTAACCATGGTTCTACAAGTGGCCAGTCTGTTAAGGGGGGGGGGTGTCAAGACTAGAGGTGGTGGTCAGAGTAGTGTGGGAGCCAAGACTAGAGGAGGTGGTCAAAGGTCTGCAACAGGTGAACAAGAGGTTGCAACAGATGAAGAAACAATGTTAGGGGTAAGTGAACAATACTTTTTTCCCTTCAAATTATTTGTTTTTATCCATATACTTTACTTTTTAAGTACATTTTTTTGATTTTTATGACTGTATGCAGTCTGGTGCTGATGAAATCCTACTGTCTAATTCACAACCAATGGCATCACAAGAACCAAATGATGAAGAAACTTCACCAACTCATGCAACACCAGTTGTGCCTGCACAACCAGATGTTCCAGCACCAACAATTGCACCTGCTCATGCACCTGCTCATGCACCAAGCATCAGGATAAGGAGACCATTTGTACCTTTCATGAGGAGGGAGTCTGAAAGAATCAAGCAAATTGTATTCAAAAGGCCACCACCCCCTGATCCAGGATTGACACCAGATGATGCAATGCTTGTTGATTAGCTTTATGAATCCATTATCTTAGTTTTTATTGTATGTATTTCTACTTAACTGAATTTGCCCCTATTTTGGTATCACATGGCTTTTGTGGCAATTAACTAAACTGTATGGATGATGGTAACTTACCATTTGTGTCACTTGACTCATCTTTTGTAACACTGAACATATGGTATCAAATGGCAACTTACCATTTATTATGTATTTTGTTTACCTTTTTGCTTTGGTTCTTATTATTTTCATATTCATAATGCAAAACATATGGTACCAAAATACTTCATACCCTATATTTCATAGATACCAAAATACCATTACATTGTGGAATTACATTCTTGCACAAAAGACCACATACAATTCCATAACACCATTACATTCTTAAACAAAAGACTACATAAACCTTACATAAACCTACATAATCCTACATAAACCTTACATAAACCTAATTAGGAACATTGCCACCACCAAAAGCATCATCATCTTGTTGAAGAATGCCATCCGAGCCCTTTGTGCCTGCACTTGAACCAACTGAGCTTGAGCATTCCTCAACTCATTTTGAGCATCCCTCAGGTTGACATGAAGCTGATACATCCTTCTTTGATACCACTGATTTGGCTATTCAACATCTACCCACATAAAGTAATTGCAATTAGTTGTAGGATCCAAGTAGTTAGGGCAACCAAGGAACCTGCGAGCTGGGTTGTTCATTGTCCATGATGTTCTGCAAGTTGCTAATTGTCCACACCAACAAAGATTGGCCATTGATTTTCAATTTTTTTTGGTGGATTTTGGTGGAAGAACCCTAGATTCAAAGGGGGTAAATTATTTGGGGTGTGGTAGTGTTATGGGATTAGTGTAGGTGATATATAAAAAATGGTTAGTGGAAACCAGATTTGGACAATGGGGCCCACAAAAAACTGACGTGGACAAAGTATTACCTCCATCTCCTGGTTACCAGTCATTGAGGTAATCTGAATGAACATGTTTCTGGTTTTGAGTAACCTACATGTCAAACCCGTATAGTCCAGTAACCCCATTTGCACAAAAAAATAGTTGGGTAACTTAGGTGCACAAAACCGCAAAGTTGGGTAACCTATTTGATATAAAACCCAAAGGCATCGTCTATCTAAATTACTAGAAGGAGTATATCTTCAAGTATAGACCATAATAAAATAAAATGGCGATCCCAAACTAAAAGCAACAACTATGTACAACACATGGATTTTACAACACATGGATTTTAATAAATCTAACAGCCCTGTTTACCTAAACAGCAGGCATCGAAGTCGAAAGGACAACATATGCCAAGAAATGTAGACCATCCTGAATTTTACCAACAGTTGTGGTTCAATTAACACGTAGATCCTCAGAGAATGACTTCACCTTATCCTGAACCGATTTCTGTGGTTTAACATCAGGAGAATCAGCAGCAGCGGCTTTTATAGCTGCTGTGTAAGCTTCTGCTACATCTGATATGCCTGTTTAGTCAATTGATATGAGAAAGATTGTCATCGTGCATAGTAGAGGAAATCGCTTTATCAATATGTAAACAGTGTCTAGAATTCATATGCCTTGGCCGGAGATACTAAGTAGCGTAGGTGCCTGCCTATAACTACACTGGAAATAACACGTTAATTTTGATGTTTTTACATGCATCTAAATTCCTCCTAATTGATACAGACTTCCACATATTTTCCAGGCGCAAATTCAGCTCAGACTAGTACAGATGATCAGTTTAGGGTATGACATTAACTTATTAGTACAAGGATTTAGGGCCTTGGTCCCAGACCCCTTAATGGCTTATGAACAGAAAAACCAAAATTCGTAATAAAGGCTTTGGTCACACTATATATTAGTGAATGCTTTATACCATTTGCAGCAGGGTGACAGGGTCTCAAAATATTTTGAGCAGCAAAGTAAAACTTTCACTATAAATTAATCAGCTTATAACTTTTACCTGTCATTGACACTACAAATAGCTTAGTAATTCAGTAACCAAACTGTTGAGAAAATAGGACTCATCAGATATATCGGGTATTAACCTCAGGGACTAACTTGGTTTATTTATCATTTCAGTTTTAGTCCTTTGTGGATCTCTTTGTGTTGCTTGCTGGTTATGAAGGGGTTGATATGTCTCTTTGTCAAGTTTTGTGGCTGTTGCATAAAAGATGAAGCACAGATGGGTCTCTATGCTATTTTCTCAAGGACCAAATTATAACTTTGGGAGATATACTCCCGTTAGGGTTGTCTCATTGTGTTCTCTTTTTAGTTTTGTGTTCCTCTAGCCGTTTTCCTGTCTCTTTTCGGGAAAACGACTTGTGCTTGATTTCTTCTATATATTTGGATCTACTCTCTCATTTTGAATAATCCAGAAAATATTCATTCATTTACTATATTCTGGTTGTTATTCTTGATTGAGATCAAGCTTTGTGTACCTCTGTTTGAGAACAGTTTGGTTTGTAATTGTTGGTTTTCATTAATAAAATCATTTGGTTTATATTTTTCTACATGGTATTGCTAAAACTTGCTCTGACTATCATTTAAAATTTTTAGGGTTTCAAAGAAATTTGGGGTTTTTTTTTTTTAAAATCGTTGTTATAATCAAATTAAACATTGTCAATTGAAAGATTGACCTTGCTCTTGCTCAGATCTAAAGGTCTTTTATAAAACGCCCAAATTTTTTGAAAATTAGGGTTTGGTAATTTTTGGGGCTTTTGATTCTCAAAGGTTCCTGGTGTTAATTAAGAGTGGTTCTTCCATCCTGGTGGTGCTGATTTATTGATTGGTGATGATAATTTGGGTTTGCCCTAATTTCTAAAATTCGGGTTTGGTGGATCTTGGATTGTGGATCTGGGTTCGCTTTGTATATCTGCTATATCCCTAGATTAAGTGAATCTAGGGTGTAGTAGGTTTGGTTCCGCTGCTGCTTTTATTTTCGTACTCTGTAACACCTCTCACGCGCTTATTTTTTTCTTGCACTTTATTTTATCTTGTTTAGATTGACGGGGAGTAAGATGTGAGAGATCGTTGATGTTGTTGTTGTTTGATTTGTGGTATTGATTAGTTGTTCTTGTTGTTTTTTCATATTTGTTGCTAGTAGATAAAGCCCTTGACCTGCCACCTTGAGTGGTAAGGAAACCTGGGAACTCTTTCTCTTCCTTCTTGTGTGTTTAAATTATTATTTGAATCATGTCTGTTCATGGTTATACTGATGATGAGGTTGATCTCAATGATAATAATGTTACATTAATCAGTAAACTGGACTTAAGTCACCCATTACATTTACATCCTAATGATTCTGCTGCTTTAACTGTTATCTCTATAAAACTAAAAGGAACTGAGAATTACAATGTGTGGTCTTGTGCTATGCTATTAGCCCTTGAGGGCAAGAATAAAACTGGTTTTATTGATGGTACATGTAGGAGATCTCATACAGATGAAGTATTGGGTAGACAATGGGATAGAGTCAATGCTGTTGTGCTGGGATGGATCCTGAACTCCATCTCAGATGAGTTATTCCTTGGGCAAATATTTTCTAAAAGTGCTTGTGATGTTTGGAATGAATTAAAAGATACCTTTGATAGGGTTGATGGATCTGTAACATTTAACTTGCATCATAAGATCAACTCATTAACTCAAAATGGGTCAACTGTTTCTGAATACTTTAACAAGTTAAGCACTTTGTGGAAACAGTTTGATGCTATGGTTAAACTGCCTAGGTGTACTTGTCATGCTGCAGATGATTTTAAAAAGCATAATCAACTTATGAAACTTATGCAATTCTTAATGGGGCTTGATGATACTTATATGCAAATTAGAAGCAACATTCTATCTAGAGAACCCTTGCCTGATGTCAAAGGTGCTTATGCCATTATATGTAGTGAGGAGTCTCATAGGCATGTGGTTGCTGGAAGTTCTAGCAGAACCCATAATTCTGCCTTTTCTTCCAGGGTTGTTACTCAAACTAGTCAGTCTAGTGCTACACCTACTAATCAGACCAATAATGTCTCTACCAACTTTAATAGAGTTCCTGATTATAGGAGAAACACTAGTTCTGGTCCCATTGTTACTTGTGAAAATTGTGGCTATAATGGTCATACTAAAGAAAGATGTTTCAAATTAATTGGTTTCCCTCCAAATTTTGGAAAAAAATGGAACAATCAAAGATCTCAGAACAACAATAAAAGATTTTATTTTAATAACAACTCTTTTGCTTCTGGTTCTGGTTCTTCTTCTGGTTCTGGTTCATCCTCTGGTTTCACAGATGAACAACTCAATACTCTCATGTCTCTCATCAAAGACAACTCTCTCAAAGGGAACAATGTGCAAGCCAATATGGCAGGTACATATTACAACAAGAGCAAAATTTTTAATCAAAATTTCCAAAAGTTTTTTTCAACTAATAGCAACTTAAAACTTAAACTAAATTCAGACGGGAAAATCATTGATTCTGGTGCTAACCAGCACATGACATATACTGATAGGGACTTAGTCAATGTTGTTGACATTTCTGATTTTAGAATAAAGGCTGGCCATCCTAATGGATCATAAGCCTTTATAACTAAAATTGGAAATCTCAAGCTAAATGAGTCCCTAACATTGTATGATGTTCTGGTTATACCAGAATATTGTGTCACTCTAATCTCTGTTCATAAACTTGCTAAGGATAATAAAGTTTTGGTTGCCTTTGATGAGAACAAATGTTATTTCTTGGATCAGGATTTGAAAATTGGAAAAGTTCTAGGGATTGGTAATCAATGTGGTGGTCTGTATTATTTCAACTCTGGAGGTATTTCTTATAATTCTTCCTTTTTTATTACAAACCTCTCTCAATTTGACTGGCACTGCAGACTTGGTCACCCTGCAGACCCTGTGCTAAATGTTCTAAAATCTGATTTAAAATTTAATCCTAACTCTCAAAATATGGTTTGTGAAATCTGTCAAAGAGCTAAGCAAACTAGAGAACCATTTCCTTTAAGTGATCATTCTACTACTGCTTTAGGTGATCTTGTTCATTTAGATCTTTGGGGACCTTATAAGGTTGCTAGTAGAGAAGGTTACAGATATTTCTTGACTATTGTGGATGATTTCACTAGAGCTGTTTGCGTATACCTAATTAAAACCAAAGATGAAGTTTTTCATTATATCACAGTTTTTTATAATCTGCTTGAAACTCAATTTGAAAAAAAGGTCAAAAGTTTTAGAAGTGATAACGGAACTGAGTTTGTTAATCAAACCTTTTCTAAGTTTTGTGAAACAAAAGGTATCATCCATCAGACCTCTTGTGCTTACACTCCACAGCAAAATGGTATTGCTGAGAGAAAACATAGGCACTTATTTAATGTGGCTAGATCCCTTCTGTTTCAGGGGGAATTCCTCTTAGATTTTGCACTGAATGCATTCTTACTGCTACTTTTCTTATTAACAGATTACCTTCTTCAGTCCTTAATGGGAAATCTCCTTTTGAAATGATATATAATAAAAACTTGCTCTCTNGAAAAAAATGGAACAATCAAAGATCTCAGAACAACAATAAAAGATTTTATTCTAATAACAACTCTTTTGCTTCTGGTTCTGGTTCTTCTTCTGGTTCTGGTTCATCCTCTGGTTTCACAGATGAACAACTCAATACTTTCATGTCTCTCATCAAAGACAACTCTCTCAAAGGGAACAATGTGCAAGCCAATATGGCAGGTACATATTACAACAAGAGCAAAAATTTTAATCAAAATTTCCAAAAGTTTTTTTCAACTAATAGCAACTTAAAACTTAAACTAAATTCAGACGGGAAAATCATTGATTCTGGTGCTAACCAGCACATGACATATACTGATAGGGACTTAGTCAATGTTGTTGACATTTCTGATTTTAGAATAAAGGTTGGCCATCCTAATGGATCATAAGCCTTTATAACTAAAATTGGAAATCTCAAGCTAAATGAGTCCCTAACATTGTATGATGTTCTGGTTATACCAGAATATTGTGTCACTCTGATCTCTGTTCATAAACTTGCTAAGGATAATAAAGTTTTGGTTGCCTTTGATGAGAACAAATGTTATTTCTTGGATCAGGATTTGAAAATTGGAAAAGTTCTGGGGATTGGTAATCAATGTGGTGGTCTGTATTATTTCAACTCTGGAGGTATTTCTTATAATTCTTCCTTTTTTATTACAAACCTCTCTCAATTTGACTGGCACTGCAGACTTGGTCACCCTGCAGACCCTGTGCTAAATGTTCTAAAATCTGATTTAAAATTTAATCCTAACTCTCAAAATATGGTTTGTGAAATCTGTCAAAGAGCTAAGAAAACTAGAGAACCATTTCCTTTAAGTGATCATTCTACTACTGCTTTAGGTGATCTTGTTCATTTAGATCTTTGGGGACCTTATAAGGTTGCTAGTAGAGAAGGTTACAGATATTTCTTGACTATTGTGGATGATTTCACTAGAGCTGTTTACGTATACCTAATTGAAACCAAAGATGAAGTTTTTCATTATATCACGGTTTTTTATAATCTGCTTGAAACTCAATTTGAAAAAAGGGTCAAAAGTTTTAGAAGTGATAACGGAACTGAGTTTGTTAATCAAACCTTTTCTAAGTTTTGTGAAACAAAAGGTATCATCCATTAGACCTCTTGTGCTTACACTCCACAGCAAAATGGTATTGCTGAGAGAAAACATAGGCACTTATTAAATGTGGCTAGATCCCTTCTGTTTCAGGGGGAATTCCTCTTAGATTTTGCACTGAATGCATTCTTACTGCCACTTTTCTTATTAACAGATTACCTTCTTCAGTCCTTAATGGGAAATCTCCTTTTGAAATGATATATAATAAAAACCTGCTCTCTCTGATTTACGCATGTTTGGCTGCTTATGCTTTGCTACTATTATTAACAATAATGATAAAATGAGCAGTAGATCTGAGAAATGTGTTATGATGGGGTATTCTAACTCTAAAAAGGGATATAGATTATATAGTCTTGATAAACATCAGTTCATTTTTTCAAGGGATGTAAAGTTCTTTGAAAATATATTTCCCTTTAAAGAGTCGGTTTCAAATACTGATGCTTCTGAAAATGTTTTCCAAGGCTTAAATCATTTGAACTTTTTCGATGTTGAAACCCCTGAACTGCCTGATGATGAAGAGAGAGTAGACCATAAGCTGAATGGTGATCCTGTATCACAAAGTGAAGGCGACTACTCTCCTCTGTCTGGCGGAATCCATGTCACTGATCAAAACAGTGATAAAGATTCTGCCGATAAGGATGAGATGGTTGCTACACTTGAAGAAAATCATATCTCTGAGGGCAATTTGAATCAAACTTCAAATCCTTCTGTTCAGGGTGAAGTACCTTTGAGAAGGTCTTCTAGACCTTCTGTGTTTCCAAGAAATTATAATGACTTTGTTGTTGATTCTAAAGTCAAATACGGTCTTGAGAAATTTGTCAACTACTCCAAACTTGACTCTGCAAATTATTGTTTTACCACCCAACTTAACAAACTTAGTGAACCTAAGTCTTTCTTTGAAGCTTCTAAATATCCCTATTGGATTGATGCTATGAATGATGAAATAGAAGCTTTAAATAAAAATGATACTTATGAAATATGTGAATTACCTCCTGGTAGAAAGGCTATAGGTAATAAGTGGGTTTGGAAAATAAAGTTTAAGTCTAATGGAGATGTTGATAGATATAAAGCTAGACTTGTTGTCAAAGGCTGTAACCAAAAGGAGGGAGTTGATTTTGATGAAACTTTCTCCCCTGTTGTCAAAATGGTTACTATTAGATGTTTGCTTGTTGTTGCTATTCAAAATAGTTGTCATGTGTTTCAGCTTTATGTTAACAATGCTTTCCTTTATGGTGATCTTGAAGAAACTGTTTATATGAAATTACCTGAGGGTTATTTCCCTAAAGATGATACCAGAATTTGTAGGCTTAAGAAGTCTTTATATGGTTTAAAACAAGCTCCTAGGCAATGGAATACTAAATTGGCTGCTGTTCTTATTGAAAATGGTTCTGGTCAAAGTAAATCTGACTACTCTCTTTTTACTAAGTCTGATAATGATGTGTTTCTTGCTCTGCTGGTTTACGTTGATGATATCATTATCACTGGCAATAGTGTTACTGAGATTGATAAGTTTAAAGCTTTTCTTAATTCTAAGTTCATGATTAAGGACTTAGGAAAATTAAAATACTTTCTTGGCATTGAGGTTAATGATACTAATGATGGTATTTGCATCAATCAAAGGAAATATTGCCTTGATCTGTTATCTGAATATGGTATGCTTGCTTGTAAACCTGCTAAAACCCCTTTGCAGTCCAAACTTGTTTTAACCAATGAGGCCACTGATAATGATCCTATTCTTGACAGCATTACTGATTATCAGAAACTCATTGGGGGATTTACTTGACTAATACTAGGCCTGATATTTCTTATGTTGTTCAATGTTTAAGCCAATTCATGCACTGTCCTCTTAAGTCTCATCTCAGAATTGCTTTCAAGATATTAAGATACCTTAAAGGATCTCCAGGTATGGGCATTAACATTGCAAAAAACTCAGGTATGTCTCTCATGGCTTATTCTGATGCTGACTGGGCCAAGTGCCTGGTTACCAGGAGATCTGTTACTGAATATTGTGTTTTCCTGAATAATACTCTTGTTTCTTGGAAAAGCAAGAAACAAGCCACTCTCTCTAAATCCTCAACTGAAGCAGAGTACAGAGCTCTTGCTTCAGTTACTAGTGAAGTCATTTGGATTCTAAAAGTTTTAAAGGATTTAAATCTTGAAATTTTTCTTCCTGTTGCTCTTCACTGTGACAGCAACTATGCAATTAAAATTGCAGCCAACCCAGTTTTTCATGAGAGAACAAAACATCTTGAAATTGATTTACATTTTGTTAGAGAAAAAAAATTCTAAATGTCAAAGTGGATTCTGCAGATCAGATTGCAGACATCCTTACTAAAGGGTTGGATACAGTTCAACACAAATTTTTGGTTAAAAAACTGGGTCTAATAGATCTCTACCAGATATCTGATGAAGGGGGGATGTTGAGAAAATAGGACTCATCAGATATCGGGTATTAACCTCAGGGACTAACTTGGTTTATTTGTCATTTCAGTTTTAGTCCTTTGGGGATCTCTTTGTGTTGCTTGCTGGTTATGAAGGGGTTGATATGTCTCTTTGTCAAGTTTTGTAGCTGTTGCATAAAAGATGAAGCACAGATGGGTCTCTATGCTATTTTCTCAAGGACCAAATTATAACTTTGGGAGATATACTCCCGTTAGGGTTGTCTCATTGTGTTCTCTTTTTAGTTTTGTGTTCCTCTAGCCGTTTTCCTGTCTCTTTTCGGGAAAACGACTTGTGCTTGATTTCTTCTATATATTTGGATCTACTCTCTCATTTTGGATCATCCAAAAAACATTCATTCATTTACTATATTCTGGTTGTTATTCTTGATTGAGATCAAGCTTTGTGTACCTCTGTTTGAGAACAGTTTGGTTTGTAATCGTTGGTTTTCATTAATAAAATCATTTGGTTTATATTTTTCTACACAAACAGATGCAGACAAGACTATATGGAAAAGTTAACAAATGAGCGTTCAGCAGTGTTGCCTTATAAATAGAGACAAGGCTGAATCATAAAGCCGGTAAACTTAACTGACCAACAAATAATGTATACTCGCTACTTCAATTATCATTACCCTTTAAAAGAACAGTATATCCACTTAAAAAGACGCCAATAGGTGATACTAATGCTATGATGTTGGCACTTTTTTAGCAAAACAAACTGAATTTAAAGCTAGAGAAGTAACTATTAGGATGTTGCAAAAAGCTAGACAAAGAAATGGATTACAGGACTTCATATAAAAAAGATCGATAAAAAACACACACCTGTCACGAAACTGATGGCAACTTCCTCCAGATATCCAGTCATTGATTGGGTTTTCATTCTGATTGTTTTAGCCTTATCAACAGAATCCTCAGGCAAATCAATTTTAGAATATCCTCATCCTCTTCAACATCTTGGGATTTGTTTGCATTTTGTATAACTGATTTCCCAAGAATCAGAAGCTGAGAGACTGCAATGCAGCACATTTCCGAAAGCCTCTGCATACAAATAATCAGATAACATTATTTTACACAATATACACTTGCAGACAGACCTGCTAGAGCATTTGCGAATCTGCAAAATATCACTTGCAGACAGACCTGCTAGATCATTTGTGAATCTGCAAAATATCACTGATCCCATTAGTATCATATCATTAACAATTTTATGAATATATTATGGAGAGAGTAGAAAATGATTACCCTGCAGCCATTTGTGCAGCCTTGCTAACACTTGAAGTGTGAAAGCTCTTGATTTCGTCATCAGTGCTATCAGATGCATTCTCTACATTCTTTCCCTTCTCGGATTCACTTGCAGTGTCCAAATTTAGCATTTGTTGGACCTCTTTGAGCTTTGCATCATATGCAGTTTTTTCTTCAGTTGACAGCTTTGCTTTTCTTCGATTAAATAACATGGCATAATGGTTTGACAATGCCTCAAGTTCCTATATAAATCGTGTAGTATGAGCACAAGCATCAGATTGATGTCATCTAAAATATTAAAAAGTGATGAATTTAGAAAATTAATTTACTGTATCTCTAGCTGCTTTGGACCTCCATCACCTATCAAATGTGACCTCCTCCTCCAACTGATCCTCTTCAGTTTCATGTTCACCTTCACCTAGCAAATGTGGGATAGGAACAATGGGCTTTACGGAAAATAAAATTTGTGAAGTTTTTGCTTTTTTTGGACATGGCCATTGATTATGTTAAGCTGATTTACGCTTTAATACATCCATCATCCATNAAAAAAAAAAAAAAAAAAAAAAAAAAAAAAAAAAAAAAAAAAAAAAAAAAAAAACTTGGGTTGATTTTGGCTCCTCTGATCTATTAATATGGAATGGATCGGAAAGGGGCAAACATTTTGCAACCTGGTTTTGTATGAGAAATGGGCAACAAGGTGAATATATCTTTCCAAGTACTAGTACAAATTATGGTTCATGATTCATACATTACAAGTACAAATTAAAGTTTGTGGTCATAATTATATAACGACATTCTCAATACGGGAAACAACATCATCGATTTTTCGCTCATCAGATTTTTTGAAATGGTAAATCTGTATGTTTTCAACTTTAAGTTTCTTAAAATCACTTCGTTTTCGAGTTGCAAAGAATTTCCCCCAATTGTAGGCCTTGTATTTGGGAGGGTTTTGTGCATTTGTCAACTCGGGTAGCGGCTCCACAATGGTGTAGTGAGCGGGATTCACGAAAAACGGGATTGAAAACCTTTCCCTTGTCGAGTTCACCCTCACTCTGTGCTCTACACTCTCGTAAGTATCATTACTCCATACCTACACAAACCAAAAGTAACAAGTCTTTTAAATTAAACTAGATGTAAGAAATTTGGACCTAAAGACCAAATATTATCTCGATGGTATACCTGAATAATGTCCCCAACATTGATAATGAAAGCATTAGGTGTAGGCTTAACAAATATCCACTCTCCATCCGTTTTTCGCTTAACTTCTAGACCTCCTACATCATCTTGAGCCAAGATAGTCAAAGCACCCGCATCTTTGTGTCGACCAACACCAAGGGCTAAGTCAGGAGCAAGACAAGGTGGGTAGTGGTTAAGCCGAACAAAAGTTGTTTGGTCCTTGAAAAATGGCTCTAACCGCTTCGCAGGGAGGTTCAAGCTCAAAGAGATCAATTCCAATAATTTGTTTGATAGTTTTTGCACATCTTTAACATATTCTACACATGCCTCCCTATATTTTTTAATTAGCAATATAACCATTTAAAAACTTAATAATTAATGTTTATCAACTAAAATACTCGAGAAATGTTACATTAAAAGTACGTACCTTAATTCTGACGGATGATGAGGCCACTGATTCCTGTACTCAGTGATCTCATCATCGTCAGCTTCATAAGAAGCTGGCACCATTGTAGGAACATCCACCACAAAATCAAATACTTCTTTCCAATCCCTAACATTTTTGGTATGCTCAGTGTCATAATAACCTAACGGATTCGCTTCGTCTCTCTTCACCTTCCGCTTCTCGTCAGTCGTTTGATCAAAAAACCTCTTAGCCGCCTTTTGCACCTTTTCGCGGCTATCTATAGGCACCCCATGATTGATCACTTGGAAGAAACCCCAATTTTTACATGCATCATGAATGTGACCCACAAGTTCTTGTATCGGGACACTAGGGGAAAGGTCGATTTGTGGGATCCCTTGGGCTTCAATTACTACAGGTTTCGGTCTGTGTTCGAGTTCTTGGATGAAAGTTGGATCAACTTGTCCCATGGTTAGATGATTGATAAAGTGAGATTGGATCGTGATGAATTTAATACATGGGATTGTTGTGAATGTGGACATCTTTTTGTGCATGGTACATGGAAAATAGATTCTTGTTTTGAATGTTGAAATATACTGTTTTTACCGTTTAACATGCAGTGGTGCACACTATTACTATTTTATCCTAAATGAAGTTATCAATTTCTTTTTCATATTTTTACAGTAAAATCGAAAGTATTTTGTTAAGTAGTATTTTCCATTGAAAAATTTCTGAAATCTCTTAACATGGTTAAAAATTATTACTACAATATTTTAATTAAAAAGGTGGCTAGTGTTTGGTTGTTAAGAAACCAAAATAATGTGATTGGTAATTATGGTGGTTGATAAACCGACTTCATGGTCAGTTGGTAGCTTATGCCCAATATATTATATATATACTTTTCATAATGATCATTTGTTAATTGTTAATGGTTAATGATAACGAGTAATTCAGACCCGTGCGTTGCACACGGGCTCTATCTAATTGGTCATAGTGTAATGTGCAGTAATTTTTTTCGTCATTAGACTTTTATAAGTATGGCCTTAGTTGATCGGTAGATTTTATATTTAAACTGTTTATGACATATTAGTAGTTATTTATAAAGTTTATATTTTGTATTTATTCTCAAGATTGTAATATTATATTTAAACTTTTTATGACATATTAGTAGTTATTATAAAGTTTAGATTTTGTATTTATTCTCAAAATTGTAACATCCCTATATTTTGATGTAAAACTAATATGTAATCTTCGGTACATATTTTCGTCATTATATATCTAAGTTGTGATTGTATCACACCTTTTCTAAGCCTAACACACATTTAAAATAGTTTATTGACATGTAAGCTTCGGCACTTATTTTCATCATTATATATCTAAATTGTGATGGTATCACATATTTTCTAAGCATGAGACACATTTAAAATAGTTTATTGAAAATAAGTTCATAAGTTGTGATGTTACCACAACTTTTATTGGTCAATAAGTTCCTAAGTTGTGATGTTACCACAACTTTTGTTAGCATGACATGAAAAATGTTGGTGCCTTTATTTCTGTCAGTTTTAATTGAGGTCGAGTCAAAAACTATGTTTGCCACTAATTTTCATCATAAATAACTTGGGCTGCCTCAGGACCCGTGCGAAAATGATTGTGTAAATTGTCGGGTTGTTAGTATGATGGCGAGGCCCAAATATACAACAATAGTTTATTGACATTAAAAGAGTATATGTGAAGAGACTTTTTTCAAGATGTTACATTGAAAAGAGTCTCTTCATATGTAATTTTTTAATATGTATAAGTTACATAATTATTTTAAATATGAAGCGATGACATTAATGTTGGAGACCTTTTATATTCATCCCCGTGCGATGCACACATGTTTGGAATGCCTCAGGACCCATGCAATGCACACATATTGGATCTAATTGT
Source organism: Artemisia annua (assembly GCA_014162995.1). NCBI lineage: Eukaryota > Viridiplantae > Streptophyta > Magnoliopsida > Asterales > Asteraceae > Artemisia > Artemisia annua. The sequence goes on from LBNU01021927.1 coordinate 82,849, forward strand.
TTTTTTGGTAATGTTCGGGACTAATTTTCGGTTCATGTTTGAAACTCTCATTTTTTGTGAAAGACGGACTTCGTTGTTCAAATAAATGACATTATTAAAAGCGAACTATAAAACAAATTTCATTTTTAACAAAACTATAAAAACATAAAACATTAAAGTAATTAGTATATTCAAGAGTATAAATTATAACTTGTATAAAAAAAAATCAGATCCAATGACCCAAGTCCGAATCATAAACCCGCTCCAATCAATCAATAGACCCCACATTTAACTAAACACAATTTTCTTCTCCTTTATATACTTCTTCGATTTAGAAGATTCTCATTGTTAAGATGATAGTGTGAAGATATTTTTATTATATACTACCCCATTTTCAATATGTAACATCGACAAAATTTACACAGTCATATCAAACATCAAAGTCACGCAATATTCCAAGACGTTTAATTAAGAAAGTGACATTAACACACCGCAAAACAAAAAACTACATTAAGAGCAAAAATATTAAAATGCACCAACAAAGTGTAGTAATAATTATTGACTAAAAATTGAATGTTCGTCACATTATTTTCAATAAACTTACTTGCTAACGAATCAATAGTATTAATCCGTTTATCGGTATTACATGAAGTAAAATATTGCATGTTTAATTTGTAATGTACTATTAATATGAATGCTAAGTATTCATTCCACCGGTGGCCGTGGCGTTGTTCTTGTTGTTGTTGTCTTTGTCGTTGTTGTTCATTGGCCTTTTGCATGTTTTGTTCTTGATACAATTTTTGTGACTTCTCGATCTCTTTCTTTAATGCTTCTTGACGCTCTGCAAAAAACAATTAGATATAGTTGATCGTTAGTAACTTAAATACAACTAATCAATATATTGCATTTTCGATCAAATTGAAAATGTTCGTGCATGTTCCACTTAATTGATAAGACAACGACGTGTAGGATCTCTTAAACCATTAGAGAAGATGATGTTACTACCAAACCTCCTAAGCACCATCTTTATGTCCTACATTGTTACACACACAAAACACACGTGAAATTTACATAAAACAATATAAATCAATATGCTAAATAAGTAAGACGATATGATGCTTACTTTACCACCATAATAAGTTGTAGCCCAATGTGCACGCGGTGTGGAGGAAGTTGTGGTTTGTTGTGTATGATTTTTGACACATTATATAGTTGATAAAATATTTGTAACTCATGGACGGGAAGCTAAAAAGACTAACTACTATTAATTGAGACGCTTGAGTTGCTTGAAATCAATGTACACATACTAACATTTAATCCAAGGACTCGATTTTGCTTGAGGCAATATCAAATTTGCTTAATCCAATTCTTGGGACATTTATTATGACCCCTTTACATTTATAAGGCTACTTAAGCTTTATATAATATAAGATTTTCGGCCTTTTGATCCTTATTAACCATATTACGTACATTATCAAATAGTAAAGCTAAAGAAACAAAAACATGCATACTGAGTGTTATATCACACATGTAATTCTCTAAGTTGTAGGCCTTTAAAAACTCTATGTGACATATATATCATAGCCAAAAGTTCAATATATAACTCATATTTGCTATAGAACCAATGAACCATTCTCAGCCACTCATTTTTTTTTTATCAAAATAAAAAAATAAACTTTCACCATTTTTTTTAAAATTAAATATCTCGCAAACCGTAAATCGTTACGCGAAAAAAAAATACCATCGCGACGAAAATTAAATTATCTTTCTATAGACATGCATTTTTATATACTTTCGACGAATTTTTTTTTTTCGACAAACTTTTTTTTTCAAAATTTCCGCCCAGAAAAATCGTATATGATTTGTAAAAATCATATGTGATTCGTTAAAATCAAATCATATATGATTCTTATGAATCATATATGATTTTATACGAATCATATATGATTCGTAAGAATCATTTGTGATTCGTAAAAATCCAATCATATGTGATTTTTACGAATCATATATGATTTTTCTGGGCGGAAATTTAAAAAAAAAAAGTTCGTCGCAAAAAAAAATTTCGTCGAAAGTATATAACTATGCATATCTATAGAAAGATGATTTAATTCTCGTCGCGATGGTATTTTTTTTGTAGCTTGATGATTTACCGTTTACAAGATATATTGTTTAAAAAAAAAAAGTGAAAAATAAAAATTGGTGGCTATGATTGGTTGATTGGTTCTATGACAAATATGAGTTCTATATTGATCTCATCTCATATATCATATACATGTTTTACAAACCAACGTACACCACTTTTTCAATTACATGAAAATTCTTTTTTTCCATCTATCTTATTTATATGGCTAGATTTTCGACACAAGAAACTACATCCTCGTTGGGTATTTTGAAATGATATATCTGTATGTTTTCAACTTTAAGTTTCTGAAAATTGCTACGTTTTCGGGTGGCAAAGAATTTTCCCCAGTTGTAACCTTTGTATTTGGGAGGGTTTTGCTCATCTGTCAACTCTGCTAGCGGCTCCACCACAGTGTAGTACAAAGGGCTTAAGAAAAACGGGATCGAAAATCTTTCTTTCGTGGAATTCACCATCACTCTATGCTCTACACTCTCATACCTGTCGTTGCTCCATACCTATTACAACAGCCATATAACAAGTATTTGAACTCAGCTGAAACCGGTTATAATATGAAAGTATTTGACTTAGAGACATTAGAGGATATTAGTGCTACACCTGAATCATGTCCCCAACATTGATAATAAAAGTATTTGTTGTAGGCTTGACAAATATCCACTCTCTGTCGGTTTTTCTTTTAACTTCTAGACCTCCAATGTCGTCTTGAGCTAAGATGGTCAAAGCAAAAGCATCCTTGTGTCGGCCAACACCAAGGGCTAGATCGGGAACAGGGCAAGTTGGGTAGTGGTTTAGCCTAATGTAACTAGTTTGGTCCTAAGAGAAGAAGGATTCAAACCGGTTAGCAGGTAGGTCTAAGCTCAAGGAGATGAGTTCTATTAACTTGTATGATAGTTCTTGCACATCTTTAACATATGCTTCACATGCCTCCCTATGTATATATCAAACATCCAAACAATTTAGTATTAGTTGATCATATGACTGTTGCAAGACATGAATGCACACACTGAGAGCACGCGTAAATAAAAAGAAGCATTAATATTTACGTCCAAACCACTATGGTTACCTTAATTCTGGAGGATGCTCAGGCCACCGATTAATATAGTGTGTGATCCGATCATCATCAGCCTCATGAGAAGCAAACATCTTAGTCGGATTCTCAACCGTGATATCAAACACTTCTTTCCAATCCCTAACATTTTTGGTATGTTCAGTATCATAGTAACCTTGTGGATTCGCTTCATCTCTTCTCACCTTCCTCTTTTCCTCCATTGGCTGGTCGTAAAACCTCTTAGAGGCCGAGAATAAATTTTCACGGCTCTCAAGTGGGACCCCGTGGTTGAACACTTGGAAGAATCCCCAATTCTTGCATGCGTCACGTACCTCACCTATAAGATCTTGTACTGCTGCAGCATTATAGACAGCAGGAGACGACGAGTTGATCAAAGGAGAAAGGTCAATTTGTGGGATGCCTTGGGCTTCGATTATTGCAAGTTTCGGTCGGTGTTCAGGTTCTTGGATAAAAGTTGGATCAAGTTCTCCCATGACTAATGATGGTCAGATCGATTGAGATAGAGAGGCAACGAATTTAAAAGGGTACGTGGTGTGAAGATGCACAAATGAATATGGATGGTTTTTGTGTAAAATTCAATTAGTTTTGGTTGTTACCGATGCCATCATTTTCATTGTATCAAAAAAAAAAAAAAAAAAAAAAAAAAAAAAAAAAAAAAAAAAAAAAAAAAAAAAAAAAAAAAAAAAAAAAAAAAAAAAAAAAAAAAAAAANTAATACATATATTCAATTTCATATGCTCATATGTATACACAATCGAATAAATAATTAAATGTTAATGAAGAAAAAAAATAAAAAATAAAATAAAATAAAAATAAAAAAAATAAAAAAAATCTGTCATCTGATACTAACGTGTCCCACCTGCCCATTTCGTCATGTCAGGTTTAATAAATCGACAAGGCGAGGAGATGTTTTTTCTTTGTGAAAAGGAAATGAAAGATTCCTATGTTCCAACTATCCGGCAGAACGTCGATTTATTTCTTAGGTATACTTCCAATGACACTTAAAAATCGACAAAATCAGAACCCCAACAAGAAAGGCTTAGACCAGAAACCCAAACATAGACTTCTGTTTGTACATAGACTTAAAATAAGGCTATAAGCTACTCAAGACTATCTTTATACATAGACTTCTGTCTTCTGATATACATCTGATCAACGAGACCAAGACAATCTGTTAGAGATAAACATGCAAATATTTTGCCAAATTCGGGCTGATAGATGATAGACCACTGGTACCATTACAACTACAAGTATAAAAGTCCTGGGTCCATAAATTGTTTTACACAAAAAAGCTAACATCATATTTCTTACACGAGACAACATTCCCAATACTGGAAACATATTATTCTCAAGTCAATGATCTATTTGTTTTCGACATCAACATTTTTAAATTACTGTTTTTGGGTAGCCAAGAATTTTCCCCAATGATAACCCTTGTATTTGGCAGGGTTTTCTTCACTTATCAACTCTGGCAGTGGCTCCACGACATTGTAGAGAGCGGGGTTCATAAAAAATGGGATTGAAAACCTTTCTCTTGTTGAGTTCACCCTCACCCTATGCTCTATACTTTCATAAATATCATTGCTCCATACCTATAAGACAAACAAGTCTTTTAGTTCAAACTAGTGCAATAACAATAGATGGCCCACGAGATATATCGGGATCTATTCTAGATAAATGATGTTGAGAGTACCTGCATAACGTCCCCAAGATTGATAATGAAAGAATTACGTACAGGCTTGACAAATATCCACTCTCCATAAGTTTTTCGCTTAACTTCTAGGCCACCTACATCATCTTGAGCCAAGATAGTCAAAGCACCTGCATCCTTGTGCCGACCAGCACCAAGGGATAAATTAGGAGCTAGGCAGGTCGGGTAGTGGTTGAGCCTAACAAAAGCGGTTTGGTCTTTGAAAAATGGCTCTAACCGATTCGGAGAGAGATTCAAGCTCATAGAGATCAATTTCAACAACTTACTTGATAATTTTTGCACAGCCTTAGCATATTCCTCACATGCCTCCCTGTTTAAAAATACTCTGTTAATATCAATTCTAATTGTCTGTTTGGCATTTTCATTATAGTGACTACAGTATTTTTATACCTTAGTTCTGACGGATGGTCAGGCCATTGGTTAGCATACTCAACCGTCTGATCACCCTCAGTTGGCATCACCATCGGAACACCTGCCGTAAAATCAAAAACTTCTTTCCATTCCCTCACAGTTTTTGTAACTTCAGTATCACAGTAGCCTAAAGGATTCGCTTCATTTCTCATCACCTTCCTCTTCTCCTCAACCTGCTGATCGAAAAACTTCTTAGCCACAGACATTAGCTGTTCACATCTGTAGATATTCGATAACCTACAACCCTGATTACTAGAGCGGATGACTTCGATCGTAGAAGAAGACACACACACCAGCAGTTTATGTCGACAGAAAAGTAAAGAAGGATGCACAAGGTAATTACCCTTAATCGATTATTAGATTAAGTATTGAAAGAATGCGTATACAAACCCCTCCCTCCTCACCTCCTTTTATAGAGATGAGGGGGAAGAACACCGACTCTATAAGTCGGCTGAAAACTAGACACGGGTTGGGCTTGAGACACAAGCCAACCAAACCGACTCCTACTTGACTAAGAATAAGAAACGGACACTTAACACCCTAGACGTTGATATAGGCTAAAACAAAGACTAAATATAACAATTTCCACCTTAGGCTTTATATTAGCCTATGCCGACACTCAGCAACTCCAAGCAGTGTTGAAACTTGAGTCCAGGTACCACCTTCGTCAAGGCATCCGCAACATTGTGTTCAGTACCCACATACATTCAGAACTTCGACCGTCTTTGCTTCCAAGACATCTCTGATAAAGTGATAACGCACATTGATGTGCTTAGTCCTTTCATGAAAAACATGATTCCGCGATAAGTGAATCGCGCCCTGATTATCACAATTAACTGCCACAGTGTTAAGCTCCACGCCCAACTCTTCCAAGAGTCCTCTTAGCCAAATAGCTTCCTTCACAGCCTCCGTAAGGGCCATATACTCCGCCTCTGTAGTTGAAAGAGCCACCACGTGTTGTAGCGTTGCCTTCCAGCTTACAACACATCCCTGTACTAAAAACGCGTAACCTGTGATCGACCTACCTTTATCCGGATCCTTTGCGTAGTCTGAATCAACAAAACCTGTTACGTCCACATGGTTGCCACGATTTGTCCCAAACACCAAACCCACGTTTGCAGTACCCCGCAAATATTTCAAAATCCACTTCACTGCTTCCCAATGATTTTTACCTGGATTCGCCAAATATCTACTAACTACACTTACCGCATACGCTATGTCTGGCCTCGTGCACACCATCAAGTACATTAAGCTCCCAACCGCATTTGAATACGGCACCTTACTCATCCTTTCAACATCACAATCCCTAACCGGACAATCCTTCAACGACAGCTTGAAGTGCCCACCCAATGGCATCTGAACCGATTTCCCATTGTCTATTCTAAATTTATTTAAAATCTTAGAAACGTACCCGGATTGTGACACCCTCAGAATCTTGCGACTCCGATCCCTGATGATCTCCATACCAAGAATCTTCTTTGCTTCCCCGAGCTCCTTCATGTCGATCTCCTTTTTAAGCAAAGACTTGGTAGACCCAATCTCAGCCTTGCTTTTACAAGCAATCAGCATATCGTCTACATATAGCAGTAGATAGATATACTCACCTGGTGCATAACTCCTGTAATATACGCAGCTGTCGTAACTCCTACGCTTAAACCCGTTGCTCAGCATGTACTCATCGAACCTCCTATACCATTGCCTAGGTGACTGCTTCACCATAAAGGGATTTCTTTCACAAACATACCTTGTTACCTTGTTCATATCCCGGTGGTTGTCTCATATAGATCACTTCTTCAAGATTTCCATGTAAAAATGTCATCTTTACATCAAGCTGCTCTAGCTCATAATCTCTACACGCAGTTAATGCAAGTATAACCCGAATAGATGTGTGTCGAACTACCGGCGAAAATACTTCATTATAGTCAATACCTGCCCTCTGTGTGAATCAACGAGCCACCAACCTTGCCTTGTACCTAGGCTTATGAACACCTTCAATCCCTTCCTTTATCTTGAACAACCATTTGTAGCTCATCAGCTTTTGCCCAGCTGGATGATCTACTAACTCATAGGTCTCATTCTTCTTCAGAGAATCCATCTCTTCATCCATAGCAGCTTTCCACTTAGGATTGTCTTCACAAGCAACTGCCTCCTGGTATGTCAATGGTTCATGAGTATCTTCTTCCTCTGCTGCAGCAAACGCGTAAGTAGCCATATTACTCTCATCCCGAAACCTCAAAGTTTTCGTTCTTGTCCTTGGCTCTCTATCCCGAACCAACTGATAATCTGTGAGATCCGGTGTTTGATCATGATCCTGATCCCCTGCATCTTCATCATCGCTATCTTCCTGATCATGTGTCTGATCTTCCTCAAGCAAATGATTATTTAACCTCTACAGTTCCACCTCAACCTGTAATTCCTCAACAGACTTATCAGTACCTGCACCAGAATCCTTCAATGTGTCTTTGTACATGACACTTTCATTGAAGACCACGTTCCTGCTAGTGACTATTTTAGGTGATTCATTATCAAGCCTATATAGCTTGTACCCCTTCACACCTTCAGGATACCCCAAAAGAACGCATTTAACCGCTCTCGGCTCGAGCTTACCTTGTTTAACGTGTGAATATGCGACACAGCCGAAAATCCTCAACATCCCATAATCACTTGGATGTCCCGACCACATCTCCATAGGTGTCTTTTTCTCAATCGCTGTCGATGGTGACCTATTTATAAGATAAGCGGCCGTACATGTCGCTTCCGCCCAGAAGGTCTTGGGCAATCCAGACTGTATTAATAAACAGCGTACCTTATCCATGAGAGTTCTATTCATCCGTTCTGCTAATCCATTCTATTGCGGCGTCCCGGCAACTGTCAAATGTCTAGCAATCCCACTCTCAGTGCATAGCTGCTCAAACTCTCGGTTACAGAACTCAAGAACATTATCTGTCCTTAGCTTCTTAACCTTCCTCCCAGTCTGATTTTCTACTAACTGCTTCCACTCTTTGAACTTTCCAAATGCTTCGTGTTTGAACCTGAGAATATAAACCCATACCCTCCTGTAATAATCATCGACAATAGATAAGAAATACCTCTTACCTCCCAATGATTCCACCTGAGACGGACCCCATAAGTCTGAATGAACATAGTCTATCACTCCCTGAGTAGTGTGCCTTCCTACACCGAAACTGACTCGATGTGACTTTCCCAGAACACA
>LBNU01021927.1:91593-146229 GCA_014162995.1 Artemisia annua
AAATCGTACGTCCAGCCGGCATGTAGAATGTATACAACTTCTTCTTCAGGTACAACTTATTAGCCAAGGACTTTGTCATGTACAAAGTCTCGACCTTGGTCCAAACCCCCGCTGCAGTCGTCTCCCCGGTAACCTCTCTCAGAACCTTGTTACCTAAACACAAAATCATGGCACTGTGAGCTTTCTTGTTTAGCTCAGCTTTCGCTGTAGCATCCATATTCGCGGGTAAAACCTCCAGAGCTGCTTCACATCCATGTTGGATTAATAAAGCACGCATCTTGACTCTCCATAACCCGAAATCACCAGTTCCATCGAATTTCTCGATCTCAAACTTGGCTCCCGTCATTCTTTAATCCCTTTGTTAATTTGCTAAACCTTGTGAAAAGAAAACCTCACAATCACAAATTAACGAAGTCCCTTGTGCAAAAATAATACCCTTCAATTTATTAAATTGTGTAATTGAATAATATACTATATATTAACTAGTATAATATACTTCGAATTATATTATACCTAGCCCCACTTGCCTTATCTTCAATCATAATTTAACTAGATGTGTTGACTTTTAAACAAAAAAGCAAACAACCTGATCTTCTTCTTTCTCTATACCACGACAGAAGAAAAAAAAACCGATCAAACACCAAGAACCGTCGATCTCCGATTAACCCAAAAACCAACAAACCCTTAGATCTTCTACACCTTGTCACAAACCCAGACAATCGAAGACCCAAGAACCCTTATCTGTCGAGACCCTGCTCCTTCCTGTTGTCGTTAAGCCTGGTAGCCCAAACAGAAAACAACCTTTCTGCTCCTTCCAGAAAACGAACACTAAGGAACCCTTCTTGATCAATCCTAGATAACCCGCGAACCCCGCGAACCTGAGCTCTGATACCCCTTGTAGATATTCGATAACCTACAACCCTGATTACTAGAGCGTATGACTTCGATCGTAGAAGAAGACACACACACACCAGCAGTTTATGTTGACAGAAAAGTAAAGAACGATGCACAAGGTAATTGCCCTTAATCGATTATTAGATTAAGTATTGAAAGAATGCGTATACAAACCCCTCCCCCCTCACCTCATTTTATAGAGATGAGGGGGAAGAACACCGACTCTATAAGTCGGCTGAAAACTAGACACGGGTTAGGCTTGAGACACAAGCCAACCAAACCGACTCCTACTTGACTAAGAATAAGAAACGGACACTTAACACCCTAGACGTTGATATAGGCTAAAACAAAGACTAAATATAACAACATCTCTCTATAGGAACTCCGTGATTGATCACTTGGAAAAATCCCCAGTTTTTGCATGCATCATGAACCTTTTTTTCTTTTTTTTTGAACGGCGGAGATTTATTAGACACATGCTAGTAAGAAGCTAGCATGCACAAAACAAGAAAAGATTACAAATGAATATAAAGAACACTCGGATTGCAACACCAATCAATCCAAGAAATACTACAAGACTTAGCTCTATTTTTTATCCAAAGATAAGATGTCGCAATAATGTCGTCAATCATCTTCATCGTATTAACCTTAACCGCCTGAAAAACTAGTAGATTCTGAGCCCTCCATATCCACCCTATAGCACATAAAACCACAACATCGAAAAAAGAACTTGTTCTTTCCCCGAGATTCAAATCACCATCATCAGCCATATCAAGAACATTCAAGGCGCCATCTAGAGGGATCGCATCCAGCCCCCACCATTTTCGAATCAAATCCCAAATATTCCGAGAAAAAGTACAAAGAGCAAAAAGGTGATCGTCATCTTCAATTTTTTCCTCACAAAACGGACATAAAATAGAGTGAAGGTCCATTCCTCTTTTATCAAGATTGGCTCTTGTTGGCAGCCTATAATTACGAATCCTCCATTCCAAAATATTGATTTTACCGGGAACAAGATTATTCCAACGAAGTTTGGTACCTGTTTGCCCCAACAACTTGGAATCAATAATTGCTCGTAAAGCAGAAACGGAGAACTCAGCTGATGGATTCAGAGACCAACGCCAAGAATCTTGATTCGAAGAAAGAATAATACTTGAAATTTCATGTTGAAGATCATTAAATTCAGATTGTTCTCTACCAGACCTGATTGGCCTACGCCACGTCCAAATAACCCGCGAATGACAAGAGTCCAAACCCACCAGCTTTTGATTCACATGACAACCTTGGTCTCTTTCTAAAGCAAAAAGACGTGCCTATTTTTCACAAAAGGTCGTGTTACCGCTCCAAATGTCTGTCCAAAATCTTGTTTCTTCACCTGAGCCAATCTTCTTATGAAATGAAGATGAAAAAGATATATCAATTTTTGCAAATTCTTTCCCAATACAAACAATCTTTCCCCAAGCACCACGAGAGCCACCATCACTTACAACACCTAATTTTCCATCTGAACCGTGAAAAGAACAAATATTGAAGCGCCACCACCATTTAGCCAAACACATCATGAACCTGATCCACGAGTCCTTGTATTGCTGTAGCATTATTATAGTCAGCTGGTGACAAGTTGACCAAAGGAGAGAGATTGATTTGTGGAATGCCTTGGGCTTCGATTATAGCTAGTTTTGGTCTGTGTTCAAGCTCTTGGATAAAAGTTGGATCAATTTCTCCCATGATTCCATGAATGAAGTTTAATAGATCGAGACTAAAGTTTGATTTATTTAGTGGTTGGTAATGTACATTAGGATCTGGATTGAGATGTGTTTCATTTTCAGATTTTTGATTATTTTTTGAGTTTTCGCCAAGTGGTAAGTGAAACGAGACAAAATATCGACTAAAGGAAATGATAATCGACAGTGACTCATTCATTAGAAAAATGGAAGAAAATTCACTTAAAATTAGACACATGAGTTGGACATCCACTCATTTACATATGTACAATAAACAACTCCCATGTGTTCCATACTTCTGCAGGTCAAACAGATCGCTCACGATTTGATTGCTAATTTGTATTAGTTTATACATAAACTTGATTTCATATTTTCCAATAACCAAAGCAGTAATGTGTTTGAAGCCAAGCAAAGTAACCTCTTTATCAGAATATGTTATTCATAATCTAAATCTAAAGATAAGATTATCCGTTCTCATAAATGTACTAGCAGACCCTACTGCTAAGATTTTACTGGTTCATGTAGATGTAATGGTCTGATGGTATAATAAACAACTCCTAGATGTCAGTTATGTCACATTAAGGATGACATATCAAGCCATGATATGTTTTCCTTTGCAATCGTCATGTGAAATGTGAAAATGAAAGCCGACAATCTTGTACCTTTCCGTGTAAATGTACGGTAAATTTGTGCATAAAAATGTTTATATGGCCAAGGGAGGGCAATGGGTTAGAACTCTTTAGACACCAAAGTGCTGGCACGTTGGTAAACACGCGAAGTCTCACCCACAGGTGCAAATATTGGTACGTAACTAGTTACAAAGGGGTAGCTTGTATGTGTAATCGGTAACAGATAAAGCCCACCTCAATCCGTGGGTATACTTGTGCAATACCATGAACTCATGTGATGATAATATGCAAGTGAATAAAAAAAACCCCAAAGGATACCACAGATTAAAAGGAAGGTCTAATCTCTAATAAAATTTAGTTTAAGAACTTTTCATCAGAAACTACATAATCCACAGAGTAAAAGCCCTAATTTCAACAAGCTGTCATTAATAGGGTCATAAACAGATTAAAAGCCCTGACTTAAAAAAAGTTGTCATTAATTGGGTCATAAACATTGAGGTACACAGTAAACAGGCTCACAACCGCAGCTACTAAACTTTGAACTAGTAATTGGAGAGGTGCACCAAGCCTAGGTAGTAGTGCAACACCAAGGCGACACATGAAGAACCCCAGCAGCAAGCTACTGTGGTGGGTTCTTCCCTCATAAAAAATAAGATTAATATCGAGTGAGCCGATGGCTCACATATCAGATATTAAACTGATAAGAACAGATACTACACTTGATCTTAGCCAAAAGGCCGAGAAAGGTATGCTTGTTCCATTCATAGGCCTTTGTTTAATACTCAACTCCCACATGTGTGTTTACTTCACCCAGTCTATGTGGGATACAGAATGACTTTTCAAAAGCTTATCTGTTTGAACTTTCTTCATCCTTTGGACATGCAATTTTTAACAATATTATGTTATCAAACTGATTATGTTAAACTTCTTTTGTTAAAAGGAAAATGTGATTTGGTTTATGTTTTGACAACAGTGGCCAGAATGTATACACGCTGCTTCCCTTTACCCACCTCAAACTTATTAGAAAAATGACCACATGTATTTTTGAAAACAGAATTTATGATCAAATGAAATTTAAAAGGATGATAGAAGTTTCAATTGCTGCTAAAATTGTGATGTTAATCGAGAAAAAAGAAAAAAACGAAAAAAGAGGAGTGGGTTTGGGATTGGGTTGGCAGATGAGATTTAGCAGGAAAGTGTCAAAAGTCAGAAGAGGACTGCATATGTCACAGACTCACCAAGGTACTAAGGTGGGTAAATCAACTGATGTTTCGGGTAACCAAAACAATCATTGATATGAAGACCTTATAAAGAAGATGGTGAATTACAAAGAAAAGACTCCTCGACCGTAATCAAACAAATCCCCGAATTCTTGTGACCTTGGGGAAAGTCACAAATGATCCAAAAAAACTCAAGCAGGATTGATATACAGTGGTTCCTTATTTACATGTGGGAGGTAGGCATGGTAGAAGAACCACATATAAACAAGAGGGGGCACGATAGTACTCAACAAAGGAGTTCATGCTAAGCGGTGTCAATCAAGGAAGTTAATGAGCTAATAATACATCATCAACAACTCAATAGGTCGTATCGGTTCATGAGCATCAGACACTTAGTATTGCAATGCAGAAAGTTTAAACCAAGGAAGGGAGGTGCACCAGCAGTTGTGTCAGACCACGTGAGCATTAGCAACTCGGGCAACACTTGAAGAACACAAAGCTACTATGATGGGTCTTTCTACCTAGAAAAATATGATAAATATCGAGTGACCGGATAGCTTGTATTAAAGTTTAATGATATTAAACTGATAACTATAAATTCTATCCGTAAAGAATACAAAATGGTATACTATGGTATAAGGTAGGATACATATGCCTAACGGCTTATACAAACATGTATAATTAAAGACTAAGTTAGATGCTCATGGTTATGTAAGATCTCTTAGTGGTTCATATTATTAGGATATCCAACTCACTAGTGCCACGTCGATCGGTCTAAACGGCTAACGTGTGGGTGTAAATCGTGTATTTAAAGGATATGAGACAGGGATTTGAACCTGTACATACCTTGTGAGTTACGAGTCAAACAACAATATTAAGTCAATACCAAGTCATGGTTGCCTATGGGTCATAAAGGATGTAAAATCAATGTTGTGAACCCAAAACTTGTTAGAAAACAACACAAAATGCATTATTAAAGGGTATCAGAACCTACTCGCTTGGAGCCCTCATCGATCGGCCAACATGTGGAATGTAATTCGTGTAAAACCATTATTAAAGGATATAAAGTCCAGATGTACTAAATTATTGATTCCAATTTGTGATGTCCCATGAAAATTGAAAATTTCATCTTTAGGCAAGTTTTAGTGTTAAATTTCCAATTTACTCTTTGTAATCAAAAGTTCAAAACAAATAACTGATGCATATACTAGTTTACTTAATCAAAATTCAAGGCCATTTTGGACGTGTCACATTAGGCAAAGGCATTATCAAACATTGCGATTTTTAAACTGAGGGAGTAAGTTGTATACCCAAGGAAAACATAATTTTATCATCACAGAAACAAAAATAAAAGGGGGAAGAAGGCTTGTGTATAACAAATTCCCTAGGCTGGAAGATAAAGCTGCCACCTCTCGGACCCGTATATGAAGTGAAGATCTTTTTTCAACTGTGGATTGCTCTTTAATCAAAACTATTTGGTTTAAAAGGGTAAACTTATGAGTGGTAAAGACCAAGATCAGAGAAATTATTTTACCAGCAATCCCAGGTATCCTATAAAGTCAAGCTTTTTGTTAATTTAGAGTACAAAGTAGAAAATAACACAGTTGTGGTTTTGATTATCTTGTAAAAACAAAAGTGAGTATAAACTTTGAACTTGCAATTGGAGGGGTGCGCCAAGCCAAGGCAATAGTGCAACACCAAGGCGACACGTTAAGAACCCCAGGAGCAAGCTACTGTGGTGGGTCCTTCCCCCATAAAAAATAAGATTAATATCGAGTGAGCCGATGGCTCACATATCAGATATTAAACTGATAAGAACAGATACTACACTTGATCTTAGCCAAAAGGCCGAGAAAGGTATGCTTATTCCATTCACAGGCCTTTGTTTTTATACTCAACTCCCACTTGTCTACTTGGTTCACCTAGGCGATGTGGGATAGGAACAATGGGCTTTACAGAAAATAAAATTTGTAAAGTGTTTGCTTTCTTTGGACATGACCATTGATTATGTTAAGCTGATTTATTTACGCTTTAATACATCAATCATCCATGGGCAAAAGATATACACTCCGCCTTTAACGAGTCACGACCCACATCAAATTTATCAAAAACACCATCTACGTATTTTCTAAAGCAAAAACGGTGAAAGAAAGAAGTTTAACAATGATAGAAACTACGAATGTTGCTAAAATTGTGATGTCAAATAAGAATAAAAGAAAAATAAAAAGACAGGAGGAGCGAGACTAGGTTGGTCGGGGTATTTAGGAGGCTTCACGAGAGAGTGGGAAGAGGATTGCACGGCAAAAATCTATCATAGGCTTGCCAAGGTAGGTAAATTCACCGATATCATTTATTGTAGCCAAAACAATCGTCATGTGAAACTCAAAGATGACAATCTTGACTTAAAAACAGGTAACTTTGGGCGATTTTGGGTTGATTTTCGCTCCTCTGATCTTGACTTAAAATGGGGCAAACATTTTGCAACCAGGTTTTATACGAGAAATGGGCAACTAGGTGAATATATATTTCCAAGTTCTTAAATGTCAAAATGTGCGCATTCTTTGTATGATCCAGTTTTGCCGTAGGATTGTAAGATCTAGATCCGATCTTGTTTGCCTCAGATTAATTAAATAAATATGAATGAATTTAGTTAAAGTATGATGAAAAAGAACAAAAAGGGGTTACTCTAATGTCCCATTAGATAAAATTTTATCTTATTCTTTGACTAATTGAATGTCCTACTCCGCATAAATTTAAATCCCTAATAACCTTTTTAGCATACCAAGTTCAAATGAGTTGTATTTCTCAATTGTCTGTCACTTATCATGCTCAAAATGAAAATCTTTCTTAAATTTGTCATAGTATTAGTCTTCAGTATATGAGAGGAAATATGAGAGAGATCATGACATTTGAGTACGATTTTACGATCCCAATCGCGCAAAGACAAAAACGATCAATTGTAAGATCTTGACCGCAAACAACCAAAATCTCAACCAAGGGCTAAGACCTAAAGCCCAAACACCAAGCACAACAAAATCCGCATTAATACAACCACCCATGTTGTATGTTCGTGGTGCCTTCAAGTTACCAGAAAACTAACCTCGTCATCAAAACATAGAAGTGTACACAGCAGCTGATAATAAATTGTTCAATAATTCAAAATGTATAACACCTTACAAGTCAATGAGAAGTACGATTAAAAAGGTATCGTCTTTCTAAATTACTAGAAGGAGTACATATTCAAGTATAGATCATAATAAAGTAAAATGGCGATCCCAAACTAAAAGCAACAGCTATGTACAACGCAAGGATTTTAATAAATCTAACAGCCGTGTTTACCTAAACAGCAGGCATCGAACTTGAAAGGACAACATATGCCAAGAAATGTAGACCATCCTGAATTTTACCAACAGCTGTGGTCCGATTAACACGTAGATCCTCAGAGAATGACTTCACTTTGTCTTGAACTGATTTCTGTGGTTTAACATCAGGAGAATCAGCAGCAGCAGATTTTATAGCTGCTGCATAAGCTTCTGCTACATCTGATATGCCTGTTTAGTCAATTGATACCAGAAAGATTAATATCTTGCATAGTAGATGAATTGTTTTATCAATATGTAAACAGTGTCTAGAATTCATATGCCTTGGCCGGAAAGTAGCATATGTGCTTGCCCATAACTACACGTTAATTTTGATGTTTTTACATGAATCTAAATTCCTCCTAATTGATATAGACTTCAACTTCAGACTTGTACATATTTTTCCAGACGCAAATTCAGCTCAGACTAGTACAGATGATCAGTATGAGGGCATGGCATTAGCTTATTGGTACAAGGGTTTAGGGCCTTGGTCCCAGAACCCTTAATGCCTTATGGACAGCAAAACCAAAATTCGTCATAAAGGCTTTGTTCACACTATATATTGTTGAATGCTTTAAACCATTTGCAGCAGGGTGACAGGGTGTCAAAATATTTTGAGCAGCAAGATGGAACAAGTAAAACTATCACTATAAATTAATCAGCTTATAATTTCACCTGTCATTGACTAAACTACAATGGCTTAGTAATTCAGTAACCAAACAGATCCAGACAAGACTACATGGAAAAGTTAAAAAATGAGCATTCAGCAGTGTTGCCTTATGGATAGAGAGGCAGGGCTGAATTATAAGCCGGTAAACTGCCCAACAAATAATGTATACTCACTACTTCAATTATCATCGCCCTTAAGCATCACACTGTTTGTGAGAGTTCATCCACTTGAAAAGACGCCAATAGGTAATACTAATGCTATGATGTTGGCACTTGGCACAAGTGAATAGAAAGCATTTATATAATTATATCATGGCTAGAAACAAAATCACTACACTTTTTTAGCAAACAAACTGAATTTAAAGCTAGAGAAGTAACTATGAGGATGTTGCAAAAAAGCTAGACAGAGAAATGGATTACAGGACTTCATATAAAAAACACACACCTGTCACGAAACTGATGGCAACTTCCTCCAGATATCCAGTCATTGATTGGGTTTTCATTCTGATTGTTTTAGCCTTATCAATAGAATCCTCGGGCCAATCAATTTTTACAATATCCTCATCCTCATCAGCATCTTGGGATTTGTTTGCATTTTGTATAACTGATTTCCCAAGAATCAGAAGTTGAGAGACTGCAATGCAGCACATTTCCGAAAGCCTCTGCATACAAATAATCAGATAACATTATTTTATACTTAGTAATGTTACACAATATTAAAATAAGAAAAGAGAAAAAGAACAGTATATCCATACATGAACACCCTCAGAGTGAAGAGAATCTAGTCTTCCACCAGTTTTTTGAACAATATCACTTGCAGACAGACCTGCTAGAGCATTTGCAAATCTGCAAAATATCACTGATCCCGTTAGTATCATATCGTTACCAATTTTATGAATATATTATGGAGAGAGTAGAAAATGATTACCCTGCAGCCATTTGTGCAGCCTTGCTAACACTTGAAGTGTGAAAGCTCTTGATTTCGTCATCAGTGCTATCAGATGCATTCTCTACATTCTTTCCCTTCTCGGATTCACTTGCAGTGTCCAAATTTAGCAGTTGTTGGACCTCTTTGAGCTTTGCATCATATGCAGTTTTTTCTTCAGTTGACAGTTTTGCTTTTCTTCGATTAAATAACATGGCATAATGGTTTGACAATGCCTCAAGTTCCTATATAAGTCATATAGTATGAGCACAAGCATCAGATTGACATTATTTAAAATATTGAAAAGTGATGAATTTTGAAAATTAATTTACTGTACCTCTAGCTGCTCTGGACCCCCATAGATGTAAAAGCACCTATCAAACGTGACCTCCTCCAACAACTGATCCTCTTCAGTTTCATGTCCACCTTCTCCAGCATTTTTGTCAACTTCCATTCCTGATTCTGTGATTAAAAGATCCACGGTTTCTTTTCCAACATACTCGAGCACTTGGATGCCCTTAGCAGTAAAAGCTCTTCCAGTCTGTTAAAATTGAATCATAAAATAAACTAAGGGAAAAAAAAAAAAAAAAAAAAAAAAAAAAAAAAAAAAAAAAAAAAAAAAAAAAAAAAAAAGATGCAAACAAGAAAGAGTCTGCACTAACCTCTAGAATATCAGAACCTGCTGCAGGTATACCACCTTGCTGTATAGAGTTCTCTAGCCTGAAGTGCCATAAATGTTGAAGTTACAGACCTCAAGATGAGTTGGTCAGGCGGGTTAGATCACGGATCTAACTGGGTTCAGATTGAAACGGGCTATTTTTAAATCCAAAATACATCAAGGTTCGGATCATCCTGACCCTCAACTTTTCTGTCCATTTTTAATGTATTTTTACATATAGCTAGAAACAGTAACTTATTAGAACAACAACCTAAATCTTTAAATAAAAGCGATTCAGATAGTTACACGCGTTGAAAGTAGATTTGAGGAACTTTCAACCTAAGTTGACACATTTGAGATAAAACACAACCCAACTTATAAGTAGTTCGAAATTTTAACCTCTAGAGCCGGCAAAATTATTTTATCAATTACTAAGACTCTAATAAGTAGAGATTAACTTTATTTAATAAAATAGATGACTATGTTGGCTTACTTCTGAACAAATGTGGAACCCCCTTTCCAAGCATTACCAAATGCTTGCCAAGCTCCTGTAGCAAAGTTCTCCACGGAAGTGTCAATAGCCTTTAAACCCTGCAGCAAAAATCAAAGAAACTTTAGGATTATCAGAATAAATTTCATATAGAAACAAAATTTATGTTTCACTAAACTAGCATTAATGACTTGCCTGGCCAAGGAACGTGTCATCACTAGCATTCTCAAGTTTTTCCAGAGCAGCTTTCCTCTTCTTATCATCCTCGTCTTCACTCTCTTGATCTTTATCAGATACTTCTGACTTATCCTCCTTTGAAGATTCCGAGTCTTCGAGCTCATTTTGCAAGTCAGCAATACTGTTCGCAGCTGTCTTAGCAACCTCAGCAGCCTGAAAGTTCAAAACACCAGTCAACAAAAACTCAAAATTCATGGCAGAGTCAATGGTAATACAGAAAGGTGCTTATTATGAGCAAGTCACAATAAAAAATAAAAAATAAATGAACAAAATAGATCATCGCAGACTAAGTTCAGTGAATATACATGCCACACGTTTAGATAATACATATTTAATATCTCGTCTCAATCTAGTAGTTACCACAGAAAGAGTGAATCGAATGAACCAACATTTTATACACTTTGCAAACATTTATTGGTTATAAACTTGCCTAGCATAAGTCCATGGTAAGAAGGTTGTCTCGTTCAAAACTAATAAAAAGATTCTGAAACCATGGTAAGAAGGTTGCCTCGTTCATAACAGAAACAACGTATTCGACCCTGATGTATCCCAATTAAAGCAGATGAGTCGTAACAGATGTAATTTGACATAACCATATACTACTGACATTCCAAATTTTCAATGCACCATTTCATTGAAAAAAAATAACGCTGATGGTCAACAAAAAGCTTCCTCCAAAACGAGTACTACTTTCACGTTACATGAAACATTTTTTTTGTTTCTTTATGTTTAAATCTTAGTTTGAGTACTTTCTAGTTACGGAACATGAGTTTTGGACTTTTGATAACTGCACTAACACTAGATATGATATTAAGAGCAACAAAATCCATTTCAAATGTTCAATAAAAAACATTAAATTAAGTGTTAAATAACTACATTCAGCTTAAATAACAATTATCAACATAGTAATTTCATTTATAATAATAATAATAATAATAATATAGATGTTCTAAAAAAATTAAAGTTCTCATTGACCAAAAAAACAAAACCCTAAAGTATAAAACTACAGTAATTAATAACGCAATAGAAAAGAAAGTGAATCTAAATACATTTTAGTATCTGAAAAAGGTATTAATTACATTGCGTGAGATGTCTTCAGCGGCTTTTTGAAGATCCGATAAGACCGAAAAAGCCGAAAAACCACCCCAACCCCATCCCCCACCTCCACCACTACTATTCTCTTGTTTGGGTGGTGGTTGTTGTTCTGGGGATGGTTTCTCTTCTTCTTCTACCACTGGTTGTATCTCATCATCATTCTTGTTGTTATTTGCTTCCATTTTACAAAGGTTTTTGTTAGATTTGGGAATCTGTTATTAAAACAGTTTTTAATTTATGAATAGCGTGTTTGTTGGTTGGGTTGGGTTTTAAATTGGAATCAAGAAAGGTACTGCTTTATTAGATCTTGATTATTATATAACTTCTACTTCACTACTACTACTTCTCATTTCGATACGCCGTCGTTTTCATTTTCTTCCATTCCCCATGTCAATAACTTATGTGACTCAATACTTTTGTTTTTATTGTAAATATGGGCTTATGGGCTTATAGGTGATGTCTATTCATATCTTTTAGGGTTTGTATCTTATAAATACACCCTTAATGTAACCTCTTGGATGACCACTGGTAAATCGAATGAACCAACATTTTATACACTTTGCAAACATTTATTGGTTATAAACTTGCCTAGCATAAGTCCATGGTAAGAAGGTTGTCTCGTTCAAAACTAATAAAAAGATTCTGAAACCATGGTAAGAAGGTTGCCTCGTTCATAACAGAAACAACGTATTCGACCTTGATGTATCCCAATTAAAGCAGATGAGTCGTAACAGTTGTAATTTGACATAACCATATACTACTGACATTCCAAATTTTCAATGCACCATTTCATTGAAAAAAAATAACGCTGATAGTCAACAAAAAGCTTCCTCCAAAACGAGTACTACTTTCACGTTACATGAAACATTTTTTTTTTCTTTATGTTTAAATCTTAGTTTGAGTACTTTCTAGTTACGGAACATGAGTTTTGGACTTTTGATAACTGCACTTTCTAGTTACGGAACATAAGAGCAACAAAATCCATTTCAAATGTTCAATAAAAAACATTAAATTAAGTGTTAAATAACTACATTCAGCTTAAATAACAATTATCAACATAGTAATTTCATTTATAATAATAATAATAATATAGATGTTGTAAAAAAATTAAAGTTCTCATTGACCAAAAAAACAAAACCCTAAAGTATAAAACTAATTAATAACGCAATAGAAAAGAAAGTGAATCTAAATACATTTTAGTATCTGAAAAAGGTATTAATTACATTGCGTGAGATGTCTTCAGCGGCTTTTTGAAGATCCGATAAAACCGAAAAAGCCGAAAAACCACCCCACCCCCATCCTCCACCTCCACCACTACTATTGTTATTCTCTTGTTTGGGTTGTTGTTCAGGGGATGGTTTTTCTTCTTCTACCACTGGTTGTATCTCATCATTCTTCTTCTCGTTGTTTGCTTCCATTTTCTTTTCTATTTGTGAGATTTGGGAATCTGTTACTAAAACAGTTTTAAATTTTTATGAATAGCGTGTTTGTTGGTTGGGTTGGGATTTAAATTGGAATCAAGAAAGGTACTGCTTTATTAGATCTTGATTATTATTATATAACTTCTACTTCACTACTACTACTTCTCATTTCGATACGCCGTCGTTTTCATTTTCTTCCATTCCCCATGTCAATAACTTATGTGACTCAATACTTTTGTTTTCGATTTTTTCTTTNCATAATTTTTTTACCACAAGGACCAATTTTGTCTTGAATGAATAGTCAAGGTTATTTTTGATTATTTTCACTTTTCAAATTCACCAAGGACTATTTTTGTGACATTTTCGAACCTTGGGGGGACCAAAGTTGTAAAATTTGTGATTTTTGATTATTCAAAGGGTTTGTTTTGACAACTTTGAATCGCCCAACGACCTTTTAATGATATTTTGCATATTTTTTGAAGTATCCAGGGACTAGTTTTGATATTTGTGAAAGTTGAGGGGCTGAAACTGCCAATTATGCAAACTTTGTCTGTTTTTCATTTGGGTTTTCAAACATTTTGCATCTGAACCACATATAAACACAGCTTTTTGGGAATTATTTTCACTAGTTTTGATGCATTATTTGGTGTTTTTGGATGTTTTGGCAGTTCAGATTATAGAAAAATGTAACTATGAGCTATTTACACACCATCAAACACACCCTAACTAACTGCTTTATCAGTTAGTTGTTGTTTGTATAATTGTTCGTTACACCTTACACCTAGCCTACCTTGTAGTTCTTTAAGTCAATAGTCGGGGAGTTGCTAGTTGTTCTTGGTTCTAACTAGGGGTGTTATCAGGTCGGGTTATCGGGTCTTGTCGGGTCGGGTGAGTCGGGTTTTGGTTTTAAAAAAAAAACTAACTCGCAACACGACCCGATAAGGAGTCGGGTTATCGAGCTTGGGTTGATATCGGATCGGGTGTTGTCGGGTAGGGTGATTCGGGTTAATCGGGTTGGCCTATAAAATTTGACAAAAAAAAATAAAAATAAAATAAAATAAAATAAAATAAAATAAAATAAAAACCCTAAACACTTGTCATTGACATTTAATTTTTAATAGCTAAAAAATGATTAACAATATGTTACAGGAAATACTATATGTAGTATACAATATGTTACAGTAGGAGTAAAATATGTTAATGCGAACATGTTGTTGTATACCATGGGCGGAGCTTAATGAGGACCGGGAAGGGTCCCGGCCCCCCAGGCCTAAGCCGGTTAGTGTATTTATTTGCGATTTCATGTGTTAAAAAAAGATTTTTTTTATCTCGGCCCTCCCATCTAATGTTTTTTCGGGAAAAATTTTGTTTCGGCCCCCCACAAAAAATTTTCTAACTCCGCCATTGTGTATACGTTAAAGAGTACAATAGCACAACTGGCCATTCAAAGTTATGTTGCAGTTGAAATGGTTACACTAACATTACATAGCCATTCCAAGTTAAATATCTTAAAAAATGCAAAGCCCAAATTGAATATCTTAGTAGAAGAAAAGCAAAGTTCTATAGCAGCCTTACAGTAGCATAACTTGATTTTTGCGTCTTATCGGGTTGACCCGATAAAATTAATTTTCTAACCCTAACCCGACCCGATAACACTATCGGGTTGTTGGGTTCGGATCAAAACAGCCCGACAAGATTTTTAACATGATATAACCCGACCCGATAAGCCTTATCAGGTTCGGGTCGGGTCAACCCGACCCTACTGACACCCCTAGTTCTAATGGTTGAATTCGCAGGTCATGAAACAGGGTTATTGAAGAATTTCAAACTTTGACATAGGCTATGTTTGGCAAAAGTAGCTGTGAGCTGTGAGCACTAGCTCCGAGCAGTAACCACAGCTCACTGCTCACCGCTCACAACTTCATAAAGAAGCATTGGAAAAATGAGCTTTCCTAAAAAATAGCAAAGCTCACAGCTATCATGCCAAACGAACACTAAAAATCAAAAAGCTCATTGCTCACCGCTCATCGCCCCAAAAAGCTCCAAAAAGCTTTGCGCCAAACATAGCCATAAGCACATCTCAAGTGGGAGGATATATCAATAGAGAAATGGTCAAAGTGGAAATGTAAAAATGTGAAAAACTTAATTTTCGGTCATTCCCAATTTTACCCCTGCAAATGTCAACCAAAACTAAGTTGCCTGGTGAATTAATGTCAACCGAAAGATGGAAAGCAATGAATACTAAATTGATAAGTGAATATGGAATGTCTCAGTTTTACTAAAGGGAATTAATGGAATTCGTTAGTCAAAACTGGAAACATGTATTCAGGAAAGTATTGTTGGAAAGGTCAAAACCTATTGCAGGAAACTATTAAAAGTATCAAATTGAACATGGCAAGGGTCTGACTTTTTTTGAAATTGAATACATAGTCTATGGCAACTTTGGAAGCTGTATTCATTACACGGCTCGTCTTGAGATATGGCAACTCTGGAAGCAGTATTCCAATACACGACTGGTCTATACAAACCAATACACCTCCACCTTCTTTTATCTTTATAACTCGCCTACACACACTCTCTCTCTTTTTTATGCCATTTACAGATCCACACTACTAACCCTTTGCTGCCACCACCTTCCGAAATTGCTACCACAAACACCATCACTGATGGTATTTAAGGTTTGTGGTTTTGGTTAGTGGGTTTAAGTGGTATTGTCGGCGAGTGGTGTTGTTTGGTTGGTGGCTTATGGCTGTTAATATGTTGTGGTAGCAACAGGCTTTTTCGCTACTATCAAACACAATACACAATAAAAAAAAACAGCCGCCACCAACAGGCTTTGTCGTCGACACAGACACCGCCACCACGATCAACTGGATCTGCCACCAATACCACCTAAAAACTGGTGATGTTTCACTGGTCTCGGTGGTCTTTTGTGGTTGTGGTGATGCTGTGAGTTTGTTTTTTGTGGTGTTTCACCAGATCTCGCAACGGTTTCTTGGTTTGGTTTGTATGTTTGCTTGTCACGATGTACTTAAGATTTATCTCATATCAGATGTTTTTTATGTGGTTCTGGTCAATTAAAATTTGTTAATAATGTGCTTGAAAATTGTATAGTTGGTCGGTTAACCAAGCCGATGGTGTTCGAGACCATCTTGTGTTAGGTTAACGGGTTTTCCCTTTTTCTTAGATCTAAATGATTTCACAATATGGTTAAGATTTGTTGTGGGTTCGAGTATGCGAATATTTGTTGTGGCATATACTTGTGTGTTTCATCCTGTATCTCATATATACCCTGATTGTGTGGCTTTGGATTCGTTTTGAGGTCTATTTTATTTATTTGGCTAATGAGATCCGACTCTTGGCTTAACAAAATCTTGCATGGACTAGATAGTTATTTCTTGGTGATCTTTTTGCAACATCGCCAATCCAACTTTGTATACTGACCTTTTTTGTTAACAAACAATCTGGGCCTAAACATAATTCTGAGCCCTATTTTGTTTTGCGCATGTCAATGAATTTTTATTGTTTTCATTTGAGTTACAAAAGGTTCATATATATTCGTTTCCATTTTATAACTTTTTTCTTTTTTTTTTTTTTTTTTTTTGTTTTTTTTTGCCTTCGTTCATGATATCTTCTTGAGACGCGTCGTTGACATGTTTCTTGTGACTGCACCAATTACCGATCTTGTTGTCAATTTATTAGCTTTACTGTGGATTTTTTATCTCGATCTTCAACCTTTGATCTGTTTTGAGTTACGTCAATCATACATAGATTTATCTAGTACGAGCCCGTGTTGTCTAAGTCAAATATGTTCTGAGGCAATTGTAAATATGATACAATTTTCTAATGGGTTTACAGATGGACACCAAGTTTGATGATCGTTGATCTGTGTACAGAATTGTAAAAGAATTATCGATGCTTGAAATAGCTTAACGTTGTAATCAAAAAATTATGAGGCTGAAATAGGCTTAGCTTCGAAAATCAAAAATATATCTCTTCTGCATTATCTTTTATTAGCCTTCTGACATGGTTGATCAGTCCATCTAAAACCCTGCGGTCTAACCGAGGTTATCGAAAATAAGACCCCGTTTAAGTTTAACCGTTTTTTCGACGGCACCGTCCAAGTCGGGAAAGCGAGCCGCTCGAACCGTTCCAAAACTTATGTTTTATATTCCTCAAATCCTCAACTTTATTCTTTTCCTTTATATATCCCATACACTGTTTTACCACTACAACTAGCTCCGCATAAAATCCCTTGCATGCACCGGTACTGTACTAGTATATTGTAATCCTATTTAAATTTCACTAATTTTCGATCTATCATTATAGGGGAATAAAAAATAATATATATATAATAAAATATAAATATAATACTAAAAGAAAAAAAAAAAAAAAAAAAAGTGTGTACATATATGTTCTTCAAGCATAACCACTTTGTGCTATATGTTTTAGTTAATACCATTAATTGAGCGTAGTTATAGTCGTAGTTATGAATAAATTTGAAGCTATCGTTATATAGATCAAGCAGCCATTTATATTATAGTTTGTTATATTTCTTATTAGGTGCTATGTCATTAAATTCAAAAAAGTTAATGTTTAGGACCGTTATCTATAATTAGAGTTGATATATGTGTTCGGTGGTCGGCCGGTGAACCAGCCAAACACACTCATGGCGGTGGTTTAGAGAAAGAGGGAAGAGAGAATGGTGAGAGAAAAGATAAAACTTTATTATTGAACACACACCCTACAAATGAAGCTTATGGGGGTATTTATACTTTACAAGGATAGTCCCCTCCCAGCTAGACAAAGGAGGTCTTTTAACATTTTACTTCCCCTATCGTCTATACAATAGGCGAGAGGGTGAAGTACCTGATCTACTAAACTATCTGTATTTCTTGCTCTAACAATCTTCCTATAAATACTGATTGACTAGATTAGCGAACACTGTTGTCTTCGATTAATCACTGTTGATGACCTTGAAGCTCTCTATCTTTAAGGAATCCATGGCGTTGGGCATCTACTCTGAACAACCTACAGTATCTATGAAGACAAATCATGCAAATGATAGCTACTTGAACAACCTACAGTATCTATGAACACAACTTCTTGAACTATCCTCAACTACGTGAGACACTGAACACTATAATGTAATTCCTTAAAGCGATAGCTACCCTCTGAGTCATTAAGAACCAACTTATGCGTTTATAGATAGAGTTAGGATTTAACCCATTATTCATCCGTTTATTTTGGATTTAACCCATTATTCGTCTCATTTCAAAAGTGGGACGAAACATGTTTTGGCACGGACGAATAATGGTGTAATTTACTCTTATTTGTAACATCAAGCACTCCTCAAATTTAGCCAAGTCAAGAAAGATATGAATCTGCAGATTAAACTTCAAACAAGCAAAACATAGGAAACTCAAAACAATTAAACAAGGTTGTCGTGGGTGTATTGATATCTCCAGCACTGGCATTTCATAGCAAGATTATTTGCTAGGTGGTGTCTAAATTACTCATCATATACTTACATATCACACACTAATTGTTAGTATCAGACAGCATCGAACTCGTCTATGACAGGATGATTCCATATATATAGTGGAATCTATCTATATTCATATTTATACAACCAATGAATCCTTTTAGAACATGTAAAAAGCATAGTAAAAGTTTTGTACATTTCCTCATAGATTCAATCTGCAAGCTGTCTACTGGATGATTCCAAAGATTCAAGTGAAAACACCTATGAGCATCACTAATACTCGTTATCAACCAATATATATCCAAAACAATCCCATCAAACTTTCAGTTGCTTACAATGAACCGTCTTGCTCATTCATGGCAGTTGCTCATTCCACTCATATTGTTGATCATATGCGGTTTGCACAAAGCCATAGCTTACATCTCAGCCAAAGTTACTAAATTTAGCAACACACGTGGCACTAACCAGAGTCCGATATCACTAGAGGTCAAGATCACACTTCCTACAACTATCATATTTGGTGATGTCGAAACTATTAAAAGATTGGATCCTTCTGAGCTTGTTCAGCTGCCGAAAAATAGGCTTGGAGAAGGAACAATAGGGACACTTTATAAGGTTGTTCTTGATAGTGGATCAATGGTCACCATTAGAAAGGTTTGTAAGAGTATTAGTGGTGCGGGTGGTTTTGAGCATTGGGTCAGGTTTTTTAGTGGTGTTCATGATGAGCGTTGGCTGTTGCCGATGTTGTGTGGTTTTTGGTTTCGTGGGGAGGCTTATGTTATTCATGAGTACTTGTGTTTGGGCAGCTTGGAAGAGCTCTTACATGGTATCTCTTTCGAGTTTTAGTGATTGTACAAAATTTGTTGTAATAGTCACCACTCACTTCTTTGAGTGTCTCAATTTTTTGGATTATTTTGGTATTAGTGCATAAAATGATCACAAAAAGCAATCCTATATATTGGAATTAGTACATATATAATTTTTTCGTGTTTTCAATCGATGCAGGCAGCGAAGGTGTTCAATTTACTCCATTAAGTTGGAAAATCAGACAACAAATACTACTAGGAGCCGCAAAAGCAGTATATGCGATTCACAGTCTAGTCACACAAAAAGGTGAACCTCTCATTTGTGGAGTGATCAAGTCTTCAAACCTCCTAATACAAAGCGACTTCACCCCTCGTCTTTCTAGCTATGAAACACCATACCTCATCTCACCGTCCATGATTATCAGAAGAAACTGTGGTCGAATGGCGCCTGAGTTAACACAAACACGAAGTATCCACAAGTCTTTTACTCAATCATCTGATGTATACAGTTTTGGGATTCTGATGTTGGAACTTATTACCGGGAAGAAACCTTCAGTCACTAATTTAGGAGAGTATGTAGCGGAGAAAAGAAAAAGAGAGGGACCAAAAGGGGTTCCTGATAAACGAATGTTGGATGTTACTGATAATGCTTTGAATATGATCATGATTGCAGAAACATGCCTTTTGCCTGATCCAAAACGACGCCTTCTGATGGGAGTTGTAGTTGACATGATTCAGTCAGTTGTTGATTAACTTTGTCTTGTAAATATGATGTGTCAATCATTAAATGTTAACAATAGTAATGAGACTCAAGCCTACAACTACTTGTCGACTAAATTTTAGCTGCAGAACTTAAAGTAAAAATGACATGGTACCGAAAAGAAATACGTACAAAATAGCTAAAAACAGAACAACTGAAAAACTATTATGCAAAGAAAAGGTAAAGATGAAAAATGGTGAGAAACTCTCATTAGTAATTCATTACAATTAAGTTAGTCTAGAAGATGCTTGTTTACTACCAAAAACTAAGGTTACTACAACATAAAGAGAACTGTTCTATTGGCCTAACATCTAACTTCCCGGGAACAAAGGTGGCTGAGGTGATGATATGATTATCGCGAACCAGTCTTGGGTGGAAGAATGACGTCGTTGAAGGCCGGTGCTTTTGTTGGTTGCTGTACAGGTGGCGGTTTAGGTGTATGAGGAGGATCCTGTACCTTTGGTGGCGTTGGGGTTGTCTTAGGTGAAGGATCCTGAACCTTTAGTGGTGGTCCTGGAAATTTTCTGTTTTTAAGATCAACATGATCTCGCTGTTGACAACCAATAGTTTTGCAATCAACTGGATTTTTAAGCACGAGGGAACAATTCTTTTCAGGTCTTTGATCCAACTTTTTAGCTAAACAATTATCTTTATTCAACAAAACAAGCTTATGATCCTTAATAAGCTTGTCACATTCAGCACCAATCTCATTAAAATAGTTGTCAGTGATCGTAATATTCCATATTGTGGGCAAAGTACAAATACTATCATCCACTTTTCCAGAGAACTGATTACACGATAAGTCAATTTTTCCAATAGTCTTCAAATTTTCAAGACTTTTAGGAATGGGCCCCGAAATGTTGTTTTTTCTAACATCAAAAACTATCAAGTACTTGAGCATACCTATTTCCTCAGGTAAGCAACCTGTGAGACGATTGTTGGCAAAAGAAACTTGTTCTAAGTACGGCATTTGGCCTAAGTTCCTAGGTATGCAACCGCTAAATTTATTATTTGACAAAACAAGTATGGAGGCCGGGGAGTTGCCCATGTTTTTCGGAAGGTGGTTGTAGAAACGGTTATTGTTTAAAATTAATGCATCAATGTCCATATCAAAGATTTGAGATGGCAATTGGCCTTCGAATTCGTTATATCTAATATCTAGAAACCTTAATGATGACATGGCCAACACAGGGCTAGGAAACGGACCAGAAAAATGATTATTACTGACATCGAGTTCAAACAAGCGTTTAAGGTATGACAAGGTTTGTGGGAAAATTCCAAAAAATCTGTTGGAATGTAAATGTACAATGGCGAGATCACTCAACAAGCCGAGATGAGGAACAAGATATCCGGCAATGTCTCCAAAGTTAAGATCAATGACAGCAACGGTGGCGATGTTTTCATCATCAGGGGCTAGTGAACAAACCACCCCGGTGTATAGACACACATCCGGGCCTACCCAGTTTTTGGTCATTTGATATGGATCCGAAATCATGGCTTTTTTCCATTCCTGTAAGGCAACATATGCCTTTTTAAGCCTAGGATTTTCAAACTTCAAATTAGGGTCGACCTCAATTTTAATACTGTCAAGAAGAGGGTCCGGTTCACGGTTCAGGTTCGTTTGTTTTAATGATGTTAGTCCACGACGGGTAACTGGAACAGGATATTTGATCAAGGCAATGGAAAATGGGGAAATGTAGAAGATGAAAATCAGGCTAATGTAAAAAAAGGAGCCTAAGGTTTGCATTGTGAAAGGGTTTAGGAAAACCACCTTTGGCTTGGCCAAAGGTTGCCTATAGGAATCCCATAAAAAGGATGTTACAATTGTGAGGATGTTGTTACATGCTGTTGAATGGTGAATGTATCTTTACCCCCCAAATATCTCTCCATACCACAAAATCTTATTGCCATTTGCTAGAATCTCGTTAATTTGTAAAAGCTATCTCCCGAATTTTATGAACAAGTGTGTTACCTAAAGATATACTAATTAACGTAGATTTATAAATCAGCAAACACATTCATAGAACAGTAAGAACATGACAAGAAGACTGAAAAAGGGTCATTTTCAAGAGTCCAAAAGTCCTAAACCATAAAGAGTTACCGGCTATGTGACCGGTCTATGAAAAGCTATATGTGCCAAATGTTGTCCAAAACATCCGTTTGGCCAAAATATCAAGTCCAGATCCCCTCGGCTTCAATTCCAATTTCTTCTCTTTGTTATAAATCGCAAGATATATTGGAATTTCTTTAATCGAGCGACGTCTTAGCCGTCTAACTTTCCTACCCGTTACAATGACTATTCTTGTAAGTTTTAGGCACTGAACAATATAAAGATAATTTTTTTTGCTAAAGCATGTGTTATTTATTAACTGCGGTGTGCTTCTGTTCTGCATCATCTATAAACAACTTGCAAAAACAATATGTACATTTAAAACAAGCAATCAAACTATGTAGCAAAAGGACAATTACTTTTGACTAATCGGTTTCATGATCGGGAACAGGAGAGTACCAAGCAGGGAACGTTCCTTTGGCTTTAGCTCGAAGCAATCGAGTGAAGGACGAATCAGGCATTTTCCATGTTTCCTCTTCTTCAATCTCCTCTAAGCTCTTTGGTAGACCATCCGGGACAGGACATTCTTTTCTAGCTCTAGATACAACTTTATTCTTATGTGAATTACCTGTGTTCGATCCATTTTGATTTTGCAACTTCTTACGTGTTTTGTGAATTTCAGAGATTCCATGTAAGCATCCAATAAGTGTTTTCACTCCTCCTGATTCTAGTATCACCTTTTCTACTTCTTTTTTTGGAGCTTCTTTCTGTTATTATTTAGAAATTACCAAAAATTTAACAAAAGGTGAACTAAAATGATTGTTCATTAAAATTATTGTGTGGATGAACTTACTTCAAGTTCTTTCAACTCGAAATAGGCTTTCCAGCAGTTGTAAGATGCATCCCCTTCCATTGTCGAACAGTAATCTGATAAGCAGTAGCACAAGTATTAATTGTTAACCTCAACATCGAAACATCAGCCCACATGCTCAATGAAACTATGGTCAAATGATGTATTGCTCGCCTCGTTATATTTGGTTTACATTCCTTGAGAATGAAATTAAATTTTAATCAAACACTTATTTTATCAACTTAAGAATAACTAAGTATATTTACATTTACAAAATAACCTAAAGAGTCAAGATGAAAACCATAATTAATAAATCAGAAAACTATGAAAAGATAAATAATTAAATAAAAAATCAGTTTCAAAAGTGAATCAATATTTGTTTGACTATTTAGATATGTATGCACTTGCAGCAATATTTTATTGTTGAGATGATGAACATGTTGCTTGTGTCTTTGATGGCATCTTAAATTAGCACCAAGACATAACAGTACTGAAGACTGAACAAAGGTTTGAGGTTCAAATCCCGGCACCACGATTTATCACTTACATGCCGAGGCGGAGCCAGAAAGTTATGGTTGAAGGGGCAAACTTTGATAATTTTTAAAATCTACAAAACAAATCGGTTCGTTAGAGGGCAAACTACAATAACAGCCAAATATTTTAAAAAATTTACTCTACAATTCTTTTGCGCATGGGGGCACGTGCCCTACATGTTGGCTAACGCTCTTAGGAGTCTTCTTATCTATTTTTCAGCTAGTCCAAAGTTTGGTTCAACAAAGTTATAGAGATTATATATCCCTTTGTCATGCATGCATATCAAGTTTGATTTTCATGCTTAAACCTAATCATCAACATGATAACATATTAAGTTTATAGACTATACCGTACCTGCTAGATCGTTTTCGGTCTTCTTGATCAAAGGAGGATCTCTAACAATTCTATCAAACTTCTTACGACTAAACGGTTCAAGTTTAGGCACATACGACTTATCCCTCGAACTGCAACACACCCTCATCGTACCCAACCTTGTACATCCAACATACGGATTTACTGATCTTGTTGTCATCATCGTACCCGGAATCTTTGTCGCCATTTTTTTTAAGAAACGAGAATATGGTAATGTTGAATGTATTATAGAAAGCGGGAAGTATAGATAAGGATGATTTGTTTATTATTATTTTAAGACTATACTTTTATGTTAGTTATCTTATTTTTTTAAGGTGTCGTGTTGTGGAAGGCGGTTTGTTTGTGTGTTGAAGAGCCCACAATAATACTTTTAAGCAACTTATATTCTTCTACCAACTTTAAATATAATAAAACAAATATCGACATTTGAGGGGAAGATGATATGTTTAGATAAAGTTAACTAAAAGTAAATAATGTTTAGATAAAGTTTATTATACTTTTGAGATGATGACACTAAATGAATGGGACATGACTTTTGGGTATTTTCTGGGGTTGCAAAAATCATGAATCGGTATTTGAGCGNGCCCAATGAAACTATGGTCAAATGATGTATTGCTCGCCTCGTTATATTTGGTTTACATTCCTTGAGAATGAGATTAAATTTTAATCAAACACTTATTTTATCAACTTAAGAATAACTAAGTATATTTACATTTACAAAATAACCTAAAGAGTCAAGATGAAAACCATAATTAATAAATCAGAAAACTATGAAAAGATAAATAAATAAATAAATAATCAGTTTCAAAAGTGAATCAATATTTGTTTGACTATTTAGATATGTATGCACTTGCAGTAATATTTTATTGTTGAGATGATGAACATGTTGCTTGTGTCTTTGATGGCATCTTAAATTAGCACCAAGACATAACAGTACTAAAGACTGAACAGAGGTTTGAGGTTCAAATCCCGGCACCACGATTTATCACTTACATGCAGAGGCGGAGCCAGAAAGTTATGGTTGACGGGGCAAACTTTGATAATTTTTAAAATCTACACAACAAATCGGTATGTTAGGGGGCAAACTACAATAATAGCCAAATATTTTAAAAAATTTACTCTACAATTCTTTTGCGCACGGGGGCACGTGCCCACCCTGCCCCCTCCTGTCTCTGCTTACATGTTGGCTAACGCTCTTAGGAGTCTTTTTATCTATTTTCCAGCTAGTCCAAAGTTTGGTTCAACAAAGTTATAGAGGCCATATATCCCTTTGTCATGCATGCATATATCAAGTTTGATTTTCATGCTTAAACCTAATCATGAACATGATAAAATATTAAGTTTATAGAGTATACCTGCTAGATCGTTTTCGGTCTTCTTGATCAAAGGAGGATCTCTAACGATCCTATCAAACTTCTTACGACTAAACGGTTCAAGTTTAGGCACATACGATTTGTCCCTCGAACTACAACAACACACCCTCATCGTACCCAACCTTGTACATCCAACATACGGATTTACTGATCTTGTTGTCATCATCGTACCCGGAATCTTTGTCGCCATTTTTTTTTTAAGAAACGAGAATATGGTAATGTTGAATGTATTATAGAAAGCGGGAAGTATAGATAAGGATGATTTGTTTATTATTATTTTAAGACTATACTTTTATGTTAGTTATCTTATTTTTTTAAGGTGTCGTGTTGTCGAAGGCGGTTTGTTTGTGTGTTGAAGAGCCCACAATAATACTTTTAAGCAACTTATATTCTTCTACCAACTTTAAATATAATAAAACAAATATCGACATTTGAGGGGAAGATGATATGTTTAGATAAAGTTAACTAAAAGTAAATAATGTTTAGATAAAGTTTATTATACTTTTGAGATGATGACACTAAATGAATGGGACATGACTTTTGGGTATTTTCTGGGTTGCAAAAATCATGAATCGGGGTTGCAAAAATCATGAATCGGTATTCGAGTTGATCGATTTTTTTTAGTTTGTAATCGGTGTAGGTGGGTAGGCGAGATTAATTGTTGGCTAATCGAATTGGCATTTCCGGTAAGTTTTAAGTATTTCCGGCGAGTTTTTAGTATTCCCGATAAGATTTTCCTTAAAACTAGTTTACGATAAGCTTTGTGTATTTCCGGCAAGATTTGCAAATTTCGAGCAAGTTTGACTACCAGTTGACGATTTGTTAGACCGATTTACAAAAATCAGAAAGGTTAGTGGCTCAGTAACGTTTATGTGGCAGTTAATCGGCCTTATAGGCCTTTTCTTTGCAACACTAGTATTTGCAATGATATTTTATAGGTATTTCTTTACGCTTAGAGTGGAGGTTATACACGTATGGAAACTCCCCTCCACATGGCTAACGTGGAGAGACGTAATGTTTCGGCATTATGTTGCCGTGTGCACCAAGAGCCTGTGTAATGTATTTGATTTTAAACAAAATGGAAAGTAGGTGCTAGTCATAACAAGAGAATATACTCTTTTTGTTTGTACATGTGTTACTAGTGATTTCAATAATTGACATCATGTCATTATAAAAAGCGGAGAGACATGCAACACTCTTCATCTAAAAATGGAACGACAAAGAGTAGTTGGACAAAGTAACTCTTTCTAGAACTCACTCAAACATAATATGTTTTTGGTTCCAATTCGGTTTTGTTGATTTGAGCAGACCCATGTTGAATTTTCTATCATATAAAAAAATCTTTGAGCCAATTCACCACACCAACTCAGAATGTCAGGCAACAAAATAATTTACAAAACTATGGTCAAGATGGTATGTTCAAAGCGCAGATGGTATCGTTAGTACTTTTGAATACTATGCACATTCTGAATACTATGATTTGTACAGTTGGAACAAGATCAGAAAAACAATAAAAAAATTAGAACGCAAAAAACACATCAAGGCCATCTATAACTCAGTGGAAACGTGACACAAATCTTGGAATCTACACAAGCGGGGTTGACTTATGCTCATGAACATCTGTCACAACATCATGAAGCTCGGGGAAGACTGTTATGATTACCAGTTCAAGTAATCCATAAGCAAGTTGCTTCAAACATACACTAGACTGCAAATATTAAACCATAATTAGCATTCTATGCGCAAAATGACAATATAAGACGGGTATTTTAGACATTTACCTGGAGAAAATAATATACGTCTTTAGCACAACGTTTATATTGGTTATGACCAATCAAGCTGACCAACGTGGTAGGTGCTCCATCTAAAAATGGCAAGTGCTTTTTAGACATTTTATAATCAAATGGTCGAAAACAATTAACGAAAAAAAAATACTAATGCTTACTGAAGATCATCTTTTTGACATCACTAGCCCTTCGAGCAGCCTCAAGCTGCTCTTCAAACGAAGCTTGTTTATTGATTTTACTAGCAGATGAACGACTTGTAGATAGCGGTGAATCTTCATCAGAATGAGACCCAGTTTGACTTTGAGCATTCGCTTTTGTAAAAAATATGCCTCCAGGCCACAAAACCTAAATTAAAAAACCCGTCACTATTTGATATCTCAAAACATTATCATAAACTTGTCAATGTATCTTTTACGACACTGACTTTAGTGGAGACAATGCAATTTAAGTTAGGATTAGGTAAGTAGCAACTTACATCTTGTATCCAACGTATACCAGAAGCCACAATATCGTCTCTCCTGAGCCAATGTATTTGTCTTAAAAGCCAGTCGTCAATAGCATCTTCCATCATTAACTGCAAAATTTGCTTTGATATCCAAAACACTTGTCGTCTGCATATACAAAGATGATTGTCAATGCGTAGTTTTGACAATGTTACAACTACTCAATCTTATAACCGACCATATCGTTCTACCTTTATATGGATTATACAAAACAGACTAGTGACAGAAGATAATACACATACGGAAATAAGCCAAAAACTAACTAACCTTAACCAGCCTCGTCGATTAAGTTGAAATACCTTGTCTACCAAATTTAACAACGGAACACTCACATTAGGGGGTGTCCACTGCAAGGAAATACAACATAATATTTAGTAAATAAACAACATAAAAGCTTACAAAAGATCAATATATGAAAGTTCAAAGATAACTTTATAACAGATTTAAGGGTTAATATTATCCATTTGACGGTTTAACCCAAAAATATTTTTGCCGATGTTTTTATCCCTAGTTCTTTTTTGCATTATTTTCATCATTAACTTCTTTTTTCTATATTGTATATTTTTTACTTGTACCCGTTTTCATCAGTCGTTTTTCAATAAAATGCCATCTTTGTTTTTTTCTTCATTTTCTGCTATCATATCACAACTTCTGCAGTAGTTTTTAATAAATATTTTCAATTTAAAAAAAAAAAAAAAAAAGAAGTTATTAAGCGAAACGATGCAAAAAATAATCGCCAAAGCTGGGTGGGTTACTTGAACCCTAATCAAACGATTCAAACCTATATATAAAGCAGAGGAAAAACTAAACTATTGATCCTAAAACCCAAGGTCACGTGATTTCTTAACATTTAGTGTGTTTAGGTAACATGTTAAACGAATAGCAAGCAATTAAACAGAAAAATACCTCTGCAGGCACACCAAGCGGATCTTCCAAGCGATCAGAAGTTGACGGAAAATTTGCAGCCAAGGTTAGTATTTCAGATCGCACCCCTGAAGTAGCTCTCTTCTCTGAATCTAAGCTTTTTAAAAGTTCATCATGTTTAACAACTCTGGGTGGGAATTCTTTAGAGTTTAACTCGTTGTCTGAGTGCCATCCAGTAGCCTTTTCATTAGAATCCATCTCGTTATCCGAAAAACTATTGGCTGATTCTGAGGTAGCTTGCCCTGTAAATGAATTACTAAGTTCATCTGCTTTCCATGTTAAACTTTTGCTTGTAGATGAACCCGAGGGCTCGTATATGAAAGTTGGGCCCACAACTTTCTTTATCAAACCATCTGAAACACCTTTAAACTGACGCACGATATCATCTACAGCATCATCCACGTTGACTGTTGAATCAAAGTCAAATGTTTAGATAGATTTAGCAATTATAAACTACATGTTCAAACAAATTAAAGAGGTGTTTGGATTTGCATTTTGAATGTAATTATGCAGAGGATGATTATCAGCTGTAATAAAACGAGTTGTAGAGGATAGAGTTTGCATATAATATAACAATCAGATTTAACATATCAGATATTCAAACACTTGAGAAATTCCAATTACACGAAAAAGGACAACCTTGTGAAAAAAAAGATATACATGAAAGGATGATTATGTATTTCTATCTATCCTTTAATAATCAGTTTCGTTTCAGACGGTATGAAATTGACTATTTGGCTCCTCAATAAAAAATCGATAGCAAAATTTGCTTATCATTTATCCAAACACGAAAAGCTTATTACTACGAAAAGTCGTGATCAGATAAGCAGATCAAAACGCAAATCGAAAGTTCCAAACCCATTAATATGACACCATAACATGAAAAATCGAAGGAACAGACCTGCTAAGGTTCTCATTACAGAAGAAGACTTCCCAAAAGAGTAATTCTGCAATAACCACACAAAATAATTAGCACAAAGAAATAAAACATTAAAGCCTTATATTAATCTTGAATAGTAACAAACCTTTGAAGATATACTCAAAAAGTCCCACACTTCATGTTGCTCTGCGACATTAGCTATGGACAAAAGATCCTACACAGAACAAAATCCGTTCAATATTCAAGACTCATATTATTACTTTCTTGGAAAATCTTATAAACAAAATTAGAACCATACTTGCAGATATTTATCAAGCTGAATGCAGCGTTGATGAACAAATGCATCCTCTGTACTTGACGAAAATATCCTCTTAGGGGGCAAATGTAAGGTGTAGTTTGGGATGTCTTTAAGTTGCCGATGCAATCTCTCAAAGTTCCGGTATCTGTTAACAAAGTAGAAATGCATAAAAATTAAAATTTGGCTTTGGAAATCATAGAATAATGTGGTTATTAAGGAGTTCAAGAACAACACCTTCTTTTCACAAACCAGTGGTTGTTATCGGCACCTGAAACTGCAATGGAATAGACTGCAAATGATTTTGACCCAAGTTTCTCAAAATATGCTCCTAGAACCTGTAGAAATCACAAAACATTATATTGGAAGAAAATGCTGAAAAAGAAATGCAATAGAGGCATCTTTTTGGACGTCTTGTACAAAGGTTACCAAGAGCATAAATTTTGCTGCTGGTTATGGGCCCGGTTAATCAGGATATGATTACAGATGACACCTAAAGACTGTAAATGCCAGGCTCGTTCATTTCAATGTATGACTAATTGACTATACAAGCATAATAGAAACCAAGGGCGCATTTCACAAGAATAGCAGCGTACTTTTCAAGATCATCTTGTTTGGTAATTGTACTATTTTATGTCCCAATTTGATAATCAAGAGTTCTTTAAACAGGCTAGCTTGTTACTATGATTCAGTATAGTATAAACATGAAAACCAAATAGAACCAAAAACACTTTAGTTACTAGAACATAATCGCCAATTATGACCAAAAAAAAATTACCAAGCTAGCCCATTAGTAACCTGATTTACCACACTAGGACATAAAAAGTGATAATTACCAAATCGGACCTTTGCAGAGTACTTTAATGTACTATTGAATTTGCTGTAATAGACTAGAAAGGCCCTAATGCTAACTCGACCTCCTAACACATACAATCTTCGCTTGAAGAAGGATTATGCGACCCAATGCGCTACAGGTCCAGAGGCCGATACATGATGCCTGATGCAAATGCGAGCGCATTATAGACGCGCGCATTTATAAACCACGCATGCCAGCAGCTTATAGGTATATACATTATACACAAAAGAATCTTTATGATCCACATGATTTACCATAGAGTGGTGTTTAGTTTGCAGTCAGGAATCACTGTAGTGTTGGGTTTGGTAGCAGTGTGAACTGGGAATGGGATTCAATTCTTCGCCACCCGCTCTGACACGTCTAGAGAATCCCCATTTTTGAGTCGCTATGATTTCAGATTTTAAAACGCCTACTCTTTGACCAAACATCATCTATTCTTAACATTTTCATTCCCTCGTTCCCAAACCCTCAATCCAACCTTTGAAGTAATGCATACTAAAAATGACTTGGCATAAGAAATACTGACAAAGAATACTAATATAATAAACTAGTAACATAACACCATAAGAAATACCGAACTTATATAGGCCAACAATTCTAGATGACATTCTACTTAAGAGGTTGACCAATTCCTCATGGCGCCCACTTATTCAATTCTTCATGATAATGGCATTAATACGATTTATAATCTACATCTCCTAATCCCTATTTGTTGAGTGGCATAATAATTTAGTATTTATCTGCCGTACGTTTATCAGTAAATATGCATATGGGCCTTTGACCCAACAAATCACTTGCACTATAGTGTTCAAAAACAATTTCAACTACTTGTATGATGGAAAAGGATAAGTAATAACATCGATTACAGTAACAGTAAACTGCATAATAAGAAGAAACATGACTGAAGAATAATTTCTTCTTACCCGGCACTTAAGTTTTGGACTATATCCTTCAATGCGCAATACTTTATCAGAAGCAACATTAACATTATGTCCATCATTTCTATCAGCATTTGCACTATAAAACTCTGATATTATCGACCCACTAA
The DNA here is from genome assembly GCA_014162995.1 of Artemisia annua. Lineage (NCBI taxonomy): Eukaryota > Viridiplantae > Streptophyta > Magnoliopsida > Asterales > Asteraceae > Artemisia > Artemisia annua. The sequence goes on from LBNU01021927.1 coordinate 123,438, forward strand.
CTTGATCTGGATATGCATTTCCAATCACAGCCGGGTTGATCAAATCAGACTCACTATTCGATTTTTTAAAACTACCTCTAATATTTTCTTCAAATCCAGCATCGAAAGTCAGCATATTACTTTGACCGCCATCAAACTGAGGGTTTGGTGGAATCTGTCCTAAGGTCCTACCAATGCTTTTTGAAGTCTCCAACTTCTTAGGTAACATATCATTTCCCGTATCTTTATTAATACCACCACTTTTTGGCACTCGAGCAGCATTTTTTTGTTCATGCTTCTGAGCTTTTTTCTTATAATTTCTACCTTTTGTCCACATATTATCAAGATTTTCGGGCTGAAGAATCTCTGACCTTCTTTGGGTTGCTGCCTCAAGACCCCGAGCCCATTCGGCAGCTGGTAAATGCTTTGTTTCGTCATGAAGAGACTTACCTAATGAAAGTTCTAGTGTCATGTCACTCTTCTGACCATACGAATGCTCAGAATATTTTGTGGAGCTTGTACTAGCGGTTTGATCTTGCTTATGGCTTTTACCATTACTTGATTGATCTCCGCTTGTCTCTTCGCATCCCTCTTTAGCAGAGGCAAGAAAAATAAGTTCAAGTAGCTCATTAATGTATCCTGGGCTTGCAAATCTCATTACAGGTTCCATAACCAAACAAGTTAAAAGCTCACGAGCTATGCATCGAACTAAAGGCGACTGAGCTTCCCGTGGTTTTAAGACTACTGCTAAGACGGCCCCCATGATCCGTTTAAGATACTATAAAATAATAAGAAGCATCAGAAAGTATTCATATATTGATATTGTGAAATTTATAAAATTTTACATCAAAACACTCCACTCACACCTTGTACTCACTCTCGGGAGATAGTACAGCGGGATGAAGCTCGTTAGAAGCCATGAGATGGTGCTTTAATCTTTCGTCTCTTTCTTCTGAAGATAATGTTACCATAACCTCCACGCCTATAGCTGCTTGGTTTTTCCTGAAAAGTTCTAAGTGGACCCCCACTAGATCAACTACGTCCCTGAAACACCAAAAACTATAAGTTTTGAACAAAAAGATTCACCAGTCTAGTAAGTTTCATTAGGGTGTTTGGGTGTGCATTTTTAAAATGAATATTTTAAGTTCAAGAATCAAATAATCATAAACGCATATCCAAACACCCCCTATGAGGAATACTAGTGAAAAAGTCCTACATATACCAACCTCGTCAACAAGTCAACAAGGTTAATATTCTTAACTCTTGCAGATATTTCCGCAAGAAGATCCATAATAATCGTTCGCATCAGCTCAGGTGCCTCCTTATCTGGTGTAATATCCGAGTACCAAAGATCACAAACAAAATCTTGCAAAAGCTTATTGATAAAATCCTCCATTGCAGACTCGACAACCGGAGAATCGATCTTCCTCTTCCATCTAGGCGGTGGAGGCAAAGTGGTAAGCCGTGAATCGTTCACAGATAATTGCTTCTTTTCTAAATGTGATAAATATGTTTCTTGTCGGTTTTTCCTGGTCTTCCATCGGAATTCAACATCATTTAACAAAATTCGTGATCCCGCTACCAAAAGTATTGCTATAGGAACATTCATCCACATTGATTTACTCGTGTCTGTAATAATACAAGATAACAATTAACATTCAAACATAACTGGCTCATCCTTAAATTCTACAATTATACAAACCATTGCACAAAACCACTATCCGCAAAACTGCAAAATAGCAAACTCAAAACTGCTTTTTTTTAATACACCAAATAAGTAGTTATGAGTGTTTGGATATAATTCCAAACTGCTTAAGATTATCAACTTTCATGAGGGTGGAATGAGCAGTTTTAAATTTAATTAGGCAGCTAAGGAGTTTGCTTAGTAAGTGTTTGTGGATTGCTGATTTAAGTGTTTATCTACTTATTGGCTTATTGCATTGTATAAAAGTAGATAAGCAACCCCAAACACTACATTGGGAATTGCTTTTTAATTCATTTTAGAAAGAATAACTACTAAAAAATAAGCAAGGTGATATATAATATCTGCTTATTTTCAAAGAAAATAAGCACTTTGTAAACAGCAATCTCAGAACACCCCCTATTCAAACTGCTTAAAGCAGTTCTAATAAGCAATTCCAGAATCCAGACACTAACTTATCACCCTAATTTAATAAACTTAAACATCTTACTTCTAACGACAAAAAATCCTTATAATTAACAGAAACAAATATCAACAAAATCCAACATGCACAAACACAATCATAATTCATAAATTACAAAGTAAACGGAAACTTACGAGCTAAGAAGTACGAAACACAGAAAATACAAAGACCCCACCAAACAGTTCTCAGTTTAAATTCCTCAATCAGATCTTGTATACTCTCCATACCCTTCATATTTAACAACTAAACCCCAATTATCAATTCACAAAAACAAAATCTTATTTCTACTAAAACAAGTGTTTTTAGTCAAATCCACTTCTGGGTATGATTCAAAATTCAATTTTTTATATAAAAACTGAATCTTTTTTTTATAAAAACTGAACTCTATTGATCAAGAAACAAAACCCAAGTGTTATTAGTGAAATTAACTTCTGGGTATGCTTAAAAACTGAATCTTTTTTTATAAAAACTAAAAGTTTATTAATCAAGAAACAAAACCCAAATCTTTTTAAAGGGTTTTGGGGCAAATCAAGTTGTGGGTATGATTAAAAATTGAATCTTTTAAAATAAAGATTGAAAGTTTAAGGAGATGCTTTTTGGTTTGTGGGTTTTGAGTGGAGATCGATATAAGAAAAAAAAATGGGTGTCAAAAGGTTAGATAAACAAACAGAACATGTTTGTGATTATTGTTGATGATGTTTAAGATTAATTTAATTAATTTAAGGATTGGTGTCTGGTTGTCTTGTTTGATGGGTTGTGTTTATCTTCGTTGTGAGAGGCTTGACTTTGGGTTTGTAATTTTTCTTGATTTTTTTTACTTGACTGTTAAGACTCTAAATTTTGATAAGTTATTATTGGTGAGGATTTGGATTTGGATTTGGATTTGGATATGTTATATGTGTTATCAAAATGATTATCGGAAATTCTGAATTGTAGAAGTAAAAAAGGATTCGCCGTAGATACGGGTTGAAAGACATTATTCAGTTTAACTTGAACTCTTATTTGGGATTTAGGTAGTAGTTTTACCTTTATTCGAGTTTCGGTTTAACCCAAATAACTCGCATAAGCAATTTTGGTTGTGATAGTAGTGGTTCGAGTTTTTTTGTTAAGGTCGGTTTTAGGTTGTGGTTATGATTGGGTAGTTATGTGATTCGTTAGTTTTATTGTTCAGATTTTTGGTTCGAGTCATCCCTTATTGTATTGGAATTAGGCGCTCATCTTTTGACTGTTGCCAACTAATCTCTTCAATGTTAGATTCTACTATATGTTAGAACATTTATGTGAATGCTATTCTGCCAGAGGTTGTTCATGGTTTGGGTCATGTTGTTGGTTCGATGTTCGTGGTTCAAAAAGTGGTACAGCTCGTTGTTCATGTATTTGGTTACGGATGAAAACTGGTGTCGGGATGAATCGCCTAGTTTGACTAGGCTTCAAACCCTCATAAGATAGTAAGTTGTTTGCTTACAAGGGGCATTTTACGACCATCTCGCCGAGGGCAGCAAGCATCTCAGGACCGACCATAATTTCCCTTATAAACCAAACAACCCCTTACAAGTTTTAAAGGTTTGTTCACCTTTCTCGATGTTAGTATATAAAACGTGTACATTAACTATCTAAATTATCTAATATTCATGTTGGAAATTCCAAAAGATAATAATAATAATAATAATAATAATAATAATAATAATAATAATAATAATAATAATAATAATAATAAATAAATAAATAATAAAACAATATAAATAAAAAATCTCGGCTCATAAATCAAACAAGAAGAGGGAACTCGCCGTGTTACGGCGGGGGCCTCTATACCTGTACGACAAGCCTGTTTATATATTTGGTATGTTTGCAAGCAGTGTGGGACACATAAAATTGGATAGATGTATTACCAGGATGCTGATTACAAAACATTGCAAGGGTTTTCCTACCTGTTTTACACTTACAATTTTAGAAGCCGCTATGCTGATACAACGTCGTGTATTCACATAGCTGCACATCTATCCTACATACATGCGGTCATACCCTACGTTCATTTACTGTACATTCTAGGACTTTTACTTAAGGTTTTTTTACACACCATGCGAGGACATTTGTTGTGTTCCGCTAGTCATACTTGGCTTTCTTGGTGGCTTGAGTGGCTGTTTTATTTTCTTCGTCGGTAGGTGGTTGTTGTGGAACTGCTGTCAAGGTTACTTCATCGTTTGTCCCTGTCGTCTCTGTCTGTTGCAACCAACTAAAGCATTGAACTAAACAAACTAAACAAACATTACAATTTATAAGATATAATTCAACATGAAACATACGAAGAAACCTTGCTGATCATGGCATTATAAGTGTAAAATCGGTAATGGCCAATGGTAGTTCTTTAATTGCAGTTTTAGAGTTTTTATACATGTCAACTGAATATAATCCTTGGTACAAAATTTGAATGTTTTTAAATTCAATATTAAGTGATGAACTTCAGTGACCAAGGAAGTCGTACATATTGGTAATGAAATATTTCCACATGTTCCAAATATATAATTTCAGCAACTAACCGAACTCTGCACCCTTGATCCATTTTCCTTACTTGCACATCAAACTGCAACTTGTCCTTTACGTCATTCTGCTGCATTTGTTTCAACAATACCAGCCAAGTACAACTCAGTAAAATATAGCAAGCTGCTCTTTTGAATGTTTATTCGATCTATATACTGCCCACATTTGAACAAACAAACGACATGCTTGAGCAAGCTTGTTACGACAGGAACCGTGTTGCCTTTTAAATATACCTATAGAGCCTGCATTATAAAGTCTAGGTTAGTTTATCAAAGCACTAATTCAGGACGATAAACTGTGGTATACACGAATGAAACGAAATGTAGAAGTTTCTTATAGTGGTTTCTCGTTAGGCGTAAAAGGGGTGTAATTTTGTTTGAATGCAGTAGTGATCAGTAACCTTGAAAAGTGGGCGATCTCTCCTGGCAGTTCCACCGTCAAACGTACGCACTTGAGTTTTCTTATTTTCCTCCATCTGCTAAACACAAAACCACAAATTAATAAAGGCGGCATAGTTACTTTAAACAGCATGTACAATAATAAGTAGCTTGTACCCAAGCACAATGACAATGGAAAAATTAAACATTGTTTGAATTGACTTGGGAATGCATATTTGCCCAGGTATCAAACTCTTTATTTGTAAACTCCTACTAAAAAGAAAGATACATGTCGATACGTATAAGGGAGCAAGAATAGGAATTTTATCACCAGTGATTCAGAATTTGCAATGATTTCTAAATGTCAAAGACCGCACCCAACCATATACATGTACCTTTAAATAGCGACCAAAGCACCTAATTAATAACAAACGTTAAGCAAATTATTAGCAATATTATGACGTACTTTATATACATAGACAAATCACATAACCTAAATAGCGACCCACAACACTTAACAAATGCATCAGCAAGAAAGTAAACATTACATGCCTGAACTTAATAACCTCCAAATTCTGAAAACTTGGTAATATATTTACTTGAATAAATAGCTCAAGCAAGAAATCGAAATCAAACACATGTTCAATTTCATGCTTACAAAATAGGAATACCTTTTATACATTTGTATGTTGTTGGTGTCTTCCTACCTGAATACACAAAGGAAACATGACCATGGAAGAAATAAATGTTACCCATTATGTCAGCAACGGAAAGAACATCAAAAGCGCAAAATATATTAGATTATCATAAAGTCTACCTTTCTCTCCTCTCCTGCAAATTCTTCATTTGCTCCTTATAACGATTCTCATTGTACTTCTTCCTTAGTACTATTGAATGCCTCTTTGCCTGCAGAAACCGAATCATCATCATCATCATCCGCCCTTGAGAGAGTCAAATCCTGTAAAAATGTAACCCAAAAACAAATTTAGGGATTCATTTTGCATAATATAAAATAACGTAATAGTTAATTGGCGGGAAAAAAATATATTAAAACAACCAAATCCCACAAACTTTTTAACATCGTTATTGGTTTGATCTTAATGGTTTGATCAATTACACAGTATCTGTAAACTTTGATCTGAATGGTTTGATTTGTTTTTGGTGAGATGGCAACATCTGGATAGTGAGGCTGTGGAAATGCCGCTGCAGGTCTATCAAACTAAAGTTCCTGATAATGCTTAACAGGGAAGTAACGTTGCTAAATGTGGAGAGTACTGGGCTGAATTGTGGATAGTACCCCTATGATGTTGGGTTGAATTTTGTTATCGTTTAATCACTACATTTTATTAAAAAAAACACAATTTTTAACAACCATAATTTCCAAAAGACATAAAACTATGCATCTCCCACAACCCGATTATCTACCGATAAAAATAACACAATACGGATCCATGAACCACCAATTACCTCTAATGTATCCCAGTGAAGACAATATCAAATTTGATCTTATGCCAGCAATCATTATTATTATTATCATTATTTGCTTATGAGCTTATCTGCTTGAATAAACCATTAGGTCCAGTTGTTAAGATGATAAGCCCTAATAATTGAGCTTATTAGCTTTTCAATAGTTCATTAAGCCGAAAAGCCAGGAAAATAAGCTTAAACAAACACCCCCTTGAAAGTGCTAATTTCAGATAAAACTATAATCACTAATTAACCATCACATCTAGCCTAAAAGGCCAAAACCCATTATAAGCGTAATTTGTTTGTGGAACCACATACGGATGACAAAACCCAAATCTTATCAGTACCCAGTTAACTAAACATAAAGTAACCACAAATAAGAAAAATAAATAAATAAAGAAGCATATACCTTTGATTAAAAAAAAAAAAAAAATCATGGCGACACTTCATCCTTTTTTGCAATAGTTCGAACCTGCAATTAAACATAAAACCATGAATAAAAATACAAAATTTTTATAAAAAAATTAAATGGAATAAAAAAAAATGAAGAACCCTAGATTTGGGTCACCGGAATTTAGTTTGTGTGTGTGTTTTGAATGTTTTGTGCCAATTTGATTAGACGAAGTGCTTGAACCATTTGCTTCGTGTGTGTGTTTTATGATCATGTGTGGAAAACACTGATGAAGAAAAGATTTGGGAAAATAATGGTTTTGAAAATTGAGTAGGACAGATGGAGAGGTAGGAGGAGATGAGGAAGATGATGAAGACACGTACTGTATGATCTAGAAGAAGGAGGTGGATGAGTGAATCAATTAATGAAAATACTATTATAATGAAAATAATATTATAATGAAATCTAGGAAAGCGTTTAATGGAGAAATGATATATATATGTAAATATATTGAAGGTTAGAGGGTCGACTTCTTCTCGACTCATCTTTAAACCAAGGGTGCACCAATAGAAATTTTCGAGAATGTCAAATATGACTATTTGAGCATTACAAGTTTTCATAACTTTTAAAAAAGTACTCATAATTAAAAAAAGAAATTATATGTTATTAGTACCTCTTGCTTAGAAAAGTACAAAAGATTCTTTTTTGTCCTTATGTTTACAGCACAACACAATTTTTTATCAATTTCTGTACCTTTTGCCGGTTTAATACTTTCGACTGGTTAAACTTTATAGTTTTTATTCCGTACTTTCCGTACCTTTTGCCGGTTTAATACTTTCGACAGGTTAAACTTTATAGTTTTTATTCCGTACTCTCCGTTTTACAGTTTTATAATATAAACAAAATTATATAAAAAATAAATAAATAAAAAATAAAAAATAAATAAAAAGGAAAAAAATAGGGAAGGGTGGCCGGATATGTGAAAAAAAAGAGAGAGAGAAGAAAAAGGAAAAGAAAAGGAGAAAGAGAAAAAAAAAAAAAAAAAAGTAAACTTATAACCTTACCCTTACAAAATTATCTTTGGTCCATCATTGCTCTAAAGATTCTCGCATAATCAAATTACCATTTGATTTGTCAAACAAATGGCAGAGATTCGGTCTAGTCTTTGGGTACCTGTACCTTGTTCCGAGTTCTTAGGCCTAAAAGCTAAAAATTAATCGGACCACAAACCGGGCTAACTTAAATTATACTGTATTAAATTTAATACTTTAATGGGTGTCTATTGGGCTGGTTTTATTGACTTAATGGAAAATGTATAGATAGATAAAGTTTTAGAGAACATATTACTTTGTATATGCCAAAATTGAAGAATTAAAATCATGAAAACTTTAAAAAGAGAAGTCACATGAAACTTATGCATATAAAGTGTGACTTTTAACGAACAAAGAAGATACATGTGATTACCTATATCGAATATAATCAATATATGACCTCATGCACAAGAAATGTGATTTATAGACGATAAAAAATGGTACATGTTATCACCAATTTTGTACATGGGTCAAATGCACCTCATGCATTGTTTTTTACACCATAAAACTGATACACCTGATCGCGAATGTATAACATATGTGTCACATGAACCTCACGCATATGAAAGGTACATGAACCTTTGCATATGAACATGTAGTTTGTACAACACAAAAATGATACATGTGATCGTGTCACATGATATGGCAAACAAAAGAATTAACATGTGAATTGCCAATATGCATACCATCATGACACCACCATTAGCTTTTTCTTATATTTAATAAGCATCATCACACCACCTTCATTCGTCAATCGTCATCTAAGTAACTCTATGTCTCACTTGTTCATTCTTGGTTTTATCATGACATAGTAAAAAATCGATTCAAACACGATCTTAACAAAAATCATATAGAACAACTTGAGGTGTGATAATTGTTCGTTGTGGCTAGGTTTTGATGGGACAACGCAACTTCAAGATGGCGGAAAGGAAATGCAAATATTCAAAAACATGAAGTGTCAAAATTGTTTATAGCTAACATGTTTTTCAAGCTATTTTGACCTTTTTCAACGATATTTTGTCTCTAAGGATCATTTTTTTAACACGAATGTGTTACTGAATATATGTTTTCGTTCTCTATGATCATGACCTCATTTTCATCGTCGTTGGCTTTTCCATTTTTTTTCTGAACAGCAACACCATCGTATTCATTTCTGCCATCTTGGGCTAACGTTATCCAATTAACACTCGATCACCATCTATGCCACCAATTAATCGTGCCTCACTGTAGTTGTTCAATGTGGTTTTCACTTTTCATTAGTCATTATGTTTATGCTTTATTTTGGTTGCTACTTTTGTATGTTTCTTTTTTCCATTTCTTATCTAGTAATCTACTAAACTGATTGCTACTTTTTTTTTTTTTTTTTTTTTTTTTTTTTTTTTTTTTTTTTTTTTTTTGTTTTTTTTTTTTTTTCTTTTTTTTTTTTTTTTTTTTTTTTTTTTTTTTTTTTTTTTTTTTTTTTTAACTACTCGTAAAAGAGAGCGGTTTTTATTCCCCAGCATCTCTTCTTATGATTTTTATTTTTATTTTATTTATTTATTATTATTTTTTTTCCAAAAACTTTTTGTATCATTTTCGAGATGAAAAACATTTTTATTTGATCTTTTCGCCTTAGCTTGTAAGTATAGATTTCTAGAATGCTACTTATGTTACTTTTGACCCAACTAGTTTAGTACTCTTTCAGTCTTTCAGGTTAACTAATTATAGTGAGCCTAAAATAAAGTATGTTACTATTTTTCACAAAAAGTCTTTGGAATTAATTTTGTAGATATGATCATGTTCATTTGCAGGGTATTAGTGCAAAATAATATGGTAGTAATAAAAGTTTCACATGAATTGACTCATGTCAATGACAGCATCCTTTGGATTCTTGCAATGCTGTTTGTGAATGTTTTCAACTAACTAAGATGGTTAATTTGAGAGTAAAAACATAAACAGTGGTTATGATAAGTTTTCACTTTATCAAATATTGCTAAGTTATACACTTTATACATACAAGAAAAAGCAATAGAAAAGCCAATAAATGGATGACAAAATAACAAGAAGCTTATTTTTTTTAACATCATCACACTCAAACTTTAATCCTTGAAATATAGTGCCACGTTCCTTCGTTATAAGGATTGTAACTTATTTATGGATAAACTTCAATGAGAGACCTTAAACCCACAACAGGAGTTATCTTGTACTCGCTAAAACCAGCATCAACAAAGAGCTGTGCCCACTCTTTTTCGCTCCTTTCCTTTCCTTTCACTTGAACCATCATTTCAATATCCCAGAAAAGTTTTGTCTCAAGAAATTTATAGTCCTTTTCCGACTGGTTCACCACCATATCTATGATTATTAGTTTTCCACCATTTTTCTTACTTGGGATTGCCTCTTTGCATCGCTTCAGTATCTTTATGCATTCTTCGTCATTCCAATCATGTAGTATCCACTTTATTTTCATTAGAAACAAACGAAGTAAATCATTATATGAATCCATGTTTTCAAAAAGACTCTTTGATATAAGGGTTTTTCTAAGCGTACAAGACTCTTTGATCCATTTTCTTATGGTGTGTGTTTTGACATTTTCAGTTAAAACAACAAAGAAGCTAATTGTTACAGCCGTTTTTATCCGTATAAAATTTGTAAGAAAACCAAACTGTGCCGTGATATGCGAACTACATAAAACAACAAAGAAGCTAATTGTTTCAGCATTTTATGTATAGTATGTGTCATGAATGATACACCAAAAGCAAAATACCTTCATAAGAACAGCATCAGCTTTTGGAATGCCTTTGAACATGTCCCCACCAACGTTAATCAAATTGCTACTTCCTTCTAAACCATCAATAACATGAGCTAGATCGAAGTTGATGCAATTAACACTAGGAAAAGCTTTAGCAATGCCTTTTGCTAAAGTCCCAGTTCCACCACCAACATCAACAATTGAATTCAACCCTTCGAAGACATGTGGACAGTTTTTTAAAATGACATTAGAAACAAGTGCGGCATCACTAGCCATCGCGTCATTAAAAAACTGGTTAAGCTTTTGCTCATGGCCTGCATATTCCCATAAGGTAGAACCATGAGCCGTCTCAAAAGGGTTGATATCATCGCTCTTGAACCATGTGCCCAAGAAATGATATGGTTCAATTAGGACTGGATCCAACATGGCTAACAAAAACGGCCTCATGCTTAGAGGCTCTTGTTTTAGAAGTAGGTGTGACGCGTTAGTTAGCAAATAGCCTTCTTTTTCTCCATTCTCAGTTTTAGATATACTTTTGATTGTAAAGAAACCAGAGTGAACAAGGATCCGCATTAGTCTATAGACGAACTGGGATTTCTCACTACTAATGGGAAGGGCTTTGACTAGCTCGGAGAGAGTCATTGCTGAACCATGGTTATGGATGATATCGGGTATTTCTAGTTGGATTGCGCATTTAAGTGACATGGAGTTTACAAAGCTGAAAATATGGTTCCATACATGAGCCTGAGTATGAACTATGTGATCACTAGAATAGTGTTCACTATTTCCATTTTGCAATGCCATCTCTTTTTCTCTTGATGCAATCTTACTTGATCCTAAGTCCAATTTATATAAGTGAAGAAAAGATGGGAAAAGGTTTGTTTGGTTTCATAACAATAATAATAGAGCTAACTACATTTTTGGTCCTTGTGGTTTACCGGGTATAACGGTTTTGGTCAAATAGTTTAAAAAGTAACGGATTCTGTCCTGTTTTGGATGACCCGTAACGGGTTTGGTCCAAATTTAACACATCCGTTAAAATGCACCGTTAACTCAAACATGTGACAAAAATGTGAGGGCAAATTTGTCATTCCCTTTTCATCCTCTTTAAATATTGAGTCCATTTCTTTTTCTAATTCATTCACTGGGTAAACACAAACACCTAACACACACAAGAAAAACACGCAACCATGGTTGAGTGTCCCACTTGTCACTCAAGAGCAGCTGTTCGAACATCATGGACTGATTTTAATCCAGGAAAGCGTTTCTATTGCTGTTCTAGGCGGGTGAGGCATTAATTATGTCATCTTTTAAATATGACATACTTTCCCTAATTTGCTAATTTTTTTTATTAAGGCACAAATTGTGGTATTGTTGATTGGTACGACCCACCAATGTGTGCAAGAGCTATTCAAATTACTCCTGGGCTTTTATGAAACATGAATGGTTTACAAGCAAGGGTTACAAGATAACAAGGTGAATCAACAAAATTGAAGATGATGTTAGGGTTTAGTTGGTTGTTTTTTGGGTAGTATTTTCTTATTAAATGAAGTTGGTGATTGTTGGTTTTAATTGAAAGTAATGGCTATAATCTCAGTAGTTGGTGTAATTGGTGTAAGTTGAAGTTGCAGTTGAAGTTAATGCAACTTAAATAAATGCTCTTTTGTGTTTTCCGCTAAATTTGTTGTAGTTGACTTTATTAACATGTCAAATGGGTGTGTTTGTAGTTGCAAAAACTAGTCATACCAAACACACAAGACTTAACATCACAAATGAGCCATTAGCATATTGCAAATACCAAACACACAAGACACTCTAGCAAATAACATACACACTACAAAATTGAAAATAACAAACACACTAGCAATTTCCATTAGTAGATTGCAAATACCAAACACACAAAAACATACCAAAGTCATACCAATTGCCATTTGTAGATTGTCTAGAGTACCAAAGTCATAATAGTCTTAAACAACATTATCCTGAAACAAGTCTTAATAGTCTAGAGTGCCAAAAGATAAGTCTTGAACTACATTATCCTAAAACACAGAAATAAATGTCTTAAACACATATAAGCTTCATTATCCTAAAACACAGTCAGGAAGTAGCAAACATCACTCCCCAAGCTTTCTTTTCCCTTTGCCACTTGGACCTGCAGATGGTTTTGGTCTTGAGTTGGTAGTTTTTGTAGGTGAAAGCCTGCTTGCACTAGACTTTGAAAACCTCACATTTGAGTTGGTAGTTTTGTAGGTGAAAGCCTGCTTGCACTTGACTTTGAAAACCTCACACTTGATTGTGATGGTCTTTGACTTGACTGAGATGGTGCAAAAGGGGTAACATTAGCAGCCAGTGCAGAAGGGGTAACATTTGCTTGTGATGGTCTTTGACTAGACTGAGAACCTCCTTGACTAGGCGTTGGTCTTGCATTAGATTAAGAAACTCTTTGACCCTTACAATATTTGATATTGTGACCTTTCTCACCCCATTTCAAACAAATGACAATTTTCCCAGACCTACTCAACTTACCATTCTTAAACATTCCATCGTACAACTCTGCAGCACTCTTCCTTCTCTTTTTGGAGGCCTAACAATGGGAGTGTGATAGTCTAGTGGGGATAGGATTATAGGGCTATCTGATAGCTTCCACAACTCATGACCAGCACATGGATTGATCTTAAACCTATACATTTATCCCCATGTTGATAGCCAATAACTTGGATGTACCCATGACTTAGGTAGCCTAGGTTCCAAATCATTTTATGCCATTTTCCAGATAGATGCCACTGCATGTTTGCATGACATTCCTGTCAAATCCCACTTTCTGCAAGAACAACTTCTTTCATTCACATTGACCACACAGTAGTCACTATGTGGACCATCTGCTTAATACAAATCCCCACCATTCCATGTTATATTGTAGTGGGCAACTTCTTTCTTGATGATATCAAACATTCTAGTGGCAACAGGGGTAAGTGGACGATTACTCTTGCTAATTACCTTTTGAACTATCACAATCCTTTTCATCAGATACTCTCTTATAAACTCCAAGCATGTAATGACAGGCTTATCCCTTCCATCCAATAGCTGTATGTTTAAAACCTCACACATGTTGTTCAAAAGAACATCACAGTGAGGTCTTGCTGCAATGAAAATATGGTAAGTATGCAGTTTGACTAAAAGCCAATAACATGAAAGTATGTAGTTTGACATGAAAGTATGCAGTTTGACTGAAATCCAATAACATGAAAGTATGCAGTTTGATTGAAACATACCAAAAAAGTGGGACCTTGCACAATGTTGAGGTGGAATTAACTTTAACCACTCATAAACTTCTTTGTTTGCTCCTCTGAGTTCTTCCATGTTTATGTTAAAATGTGGTATGGCATTAGCAGTAGCACACCTCAATAACAGATCCTTAAATTTTCTTTCCTCTCCATTGTAACTTCATGTTATCATAGATATGCTTCAAGCAATACCTATGTTCTATTGTTGGGAACATTTCTGCCAATGCTGGTATAATTTCCTAAAACCAATGAAATGAGTTAACTACTTGTATACAACACAAACAACTTAGTATGTTTTATAGAACAAAATGAAATAAGAAAGTTTACCTTTTGCCTGTCTGTAAAAAGAGTGAAGTTTGAGTTCCTGAACAACTCCAAGTCATCTCCAATGCAGTCAAGAAACCATAGCCAAGATTGTTTAGTTTCTGACTCAACCACTGCATAAGCCAAATGATATGTTCCATTATTTGGATCCACCCCTAATGTTGTTAAGATATGACTAGGAAATGGTCTAGACATAAAGCATCCATCAAATCCCAATAGATTTTTTTGCCCAGCTTTGAATCCAATTTTCAAGTCCCCTAAACAAACATAGATTCTTCTAAACTTTGTTGTCTCACTATCAACTTCAAAGTTTCTTTCAACATCAATTTTCACCGTTGTATATGGGTTCTTTTCTTTCAACTCTAACACATATTGTTTCAACTGAGCATATTGTTTTGTGTGATCACTAATCACCTTCTCTTGTGCCTTTTGTTTTGTCCTAAAGACTTTTTGTTTTGACATTCATATTTCATACTTCTTTTGTAATTGATCTTTCAAAGCAAAAAAAGGTATCTTAAGGTTTGGTTTGATGGTTTGCTCAATCTCTCTAGATAGAAATGAAGCTATACACTTTCTCACACTCCTAGATTTAAGACAAGTATGGGTATCTTTAAATACTTTGACACACCATGTGCCTTCCCCCTTAGGCTTAGAACTATAAACAGAGTTGGGGGAAGCAATAATGAGCCAAAGGTTTACATTGTATTAACTTAGTTATGACAATAGAGATTACAAGAGAATATATAGAAATATGGAAAACCTAATATCTAAACGGGCCTAACATAAACTAATGTAACACGGGCCAAATAATAAGTACTATTATTTCTAACATTCCCCATTAAGTTGGAGCATACTATGCTCAACTTGTTACAAAACATAAAACCCAAAAAAATAATGGAATAGTCTTCCTGGTAGCAACAATCCAAATCTTCAACAAATGGAAAGCTAATCGATCTCACTTGTGATCTTCAAAACAAAATGCGAAGCAACCTGAAATAAACAGGTCTTATAGATCTTACATGGGATCTAATCAAAAGACAAAGCAACCTGAAACTGGGAACATGTCTCAAACTAAATGATGAAACGAAGCAACATGAACTAGAGTCTTAACTCAAATGAAGAAACGAAGAAACCTAAATTAAATAGGTCTCAACTAACTAAGAAACCCAAATGATGAAACAACCTATTGGAACATGTCTCACTAACCAAAACATCCAAATGATGAAGCAACCTGTCGGAACAGGTCTCACTAACCAAAAAAATCCCAAAAGCGAAGCAACCCAAACTAAGGTCTCAACTAAGCGAAATACGAAGAAACCGTAACACACATGTTCGGGTCTCAACTAACTTAAGCAATCCAAAAAACGAAGCAACCTGAAACAGCAGTGTCGGAACAGGTCTCAGCTAACCAAAAGACGAAGTAACCTAAATCCAAATGAGCATAACCAAAATCAAATGGTCTCACCGGGGACCAAACTCAAAACTCTCATTCATCAAAAACAAAATCAGTAACCAGATTATTAACAAAACTGAGATTCAAATACTCATTGTTTTTCCTCCATGTAATAACCAGACAACCGATTTAAAGAAGAGTCGAATATCATAACTAGGAGTCGTACTAAACTATTCATAAATAAGCAAATGACCAAAAATATTCTTCCAGCCAATGTCTTATCCTAATAATAGTCCCAAAATAAACATCACCAAGCTCAAAAGTAATTCCATAATCATAATACTTCATATGAATTTATCAGTAAACAAAAAGAAGTAAACCCCATCACAAATCTTTAAATAACAAAAAACAAAATCAAAATCAAATCATCTCCAAAACCAAATCATCTCTATCATCACCAATAACCAATAATCGTCCTCAATGAATTAAAATCAATAATCAAAGAATCCTAACAAAACTGAAACACAAAACTTTGCAAATCGGAACAAAACTCACCGGGGATCTAGTCGAAATAACCAGACGGATATACCTGGAAAAGAAATCGCCGGCAAAACGCCGGTAAGATACCTCACGCGCCGGCACGTGAAACTGAGCGATGAAAGTCCGGCGGTTGATGACGGCGCGTGGGTGGTTTTCCGGCGACATGATGTGGGGGGTTTTGCAATTCGGAACTAACTGAGTTTGATTATATGGGAGGTGAGATCTAAAATGAACTTTAACTGGATGCTCTCCAAATAGATTAGGTATCTCAAGGTACCTTCATCAAAACTAAAACTCGAAACCCTAAATGGAACTAAACCCTTGCTCTGATACCATGTAAATAGAGTTAAGGGGAAGCGATAATGATCCAAAGGATTACATAGTATTAACTTAATTATGATAATAGAGATTACAAGAGAAAATATAGAAACATGGAAAACCTAAAATCTAAACGGGCCTAACATAAACTAATATAATATGGGCCTAATAATAAGTACTATTATTTCTAACAAGAACAATGCAATAACCAAAGGCACTTTAATTCCTCAAACACTGCCTTTTTGGGGATATACCACCCTTTTTTGTCTTTTTAAGTTTGGAATCTACCCTACTTGGGTTATCCACATTAGTTTGAGATCCACTTAGGCCATCACTCAACCCACCATTATTTGATCCACTATCACCACTTGGCCTACTATTAGAAAATGCAAGAACAATACCCCTTGCATTCAACTCTAACCCTTTCCTTATCATTTTTAGTCAAGTATAGTTGCCTCCTCTGTTCAACTGAGATTCTAGTGACCATGTCTTTTATCAACTCTTTGTTAGAAAATGTTTGACTGACATAAAAGTTTTCAGTATATAACTTACCATATACAGGCTTGTACCGTTTTCCTAACTTCCTCAAAACTTTCCTCCTCTCAGCCTCATCCTCATTAGAATCAATTTCACTATCAAAATCCTCAATGTCACATTCCTCATATTCAAATTGTTCATTGTTTTCTACTTCAGCCTCTACCTCATCAGAACCAACGCATTCTACACTAGGATCAATGTGTTTTCTAAACATTTCCATGTCAACATGAACATCATTAATCCTACCCTCTATATCACATTCAAAGTCACTGTCATCACTGTCATCACTCTCCTCACTAGGGATGGCAACGGGTCGGGTTCTAGTGTACCCGTACCCGAACCCGTTCATAGTACCCAGACCCGTACCCGCCCCATTACCCATTGGGTACCCGGTTAATATTACCCATCGGTTTTTCGGGTTTCCCCGCGGGTTTCGGGCATCCGCAACCGAATATTCGATGAACAAAATGGAAGATATGAAAATAAAGTCACACTAAAACCCATCGACATAACAAAGCAACACAGCATATAATATATTCAATTTTTTTTAAAGTTAAAGGATATGAATATCGTATAAAGCGATTAACGCTTTCGAATGATTCATGTATAATATCTAAATGTGTTAGATAATAGAGATATTTAATATAAAAATTATAATGAAAGAAATTATATATATAATATATATATACTCTAATTAATTAGAATACTAATAAAGCGGGTTTGGATTCGGGTAAACGGATACGGGTATGGGTACGGATACGGGTAATCGGGCGGATATTACTAAAACCCGTACCCGACTAAAATAATATATGAATACCCAAACCCGCATCCAAACCCGCCAACCCGCACCCGAACCCGACCCAACCGGTTCGGGTTTCGGTTTTCTCCATCGGTTTCGGGTGCTTTTGCCATCCCTACTCCTCACTCTTATCACTACCTTGACTGTCTTCTCTAACATCAGTAGTCTCATTAGGACTAGTTCTAGGCTCACTTGACTGTCCCATTTCATGGTTTATGTCAGGGTAAGAAAACAGAGGATCAAACTCAAGTACAGTATCATGCCCTAAACCAACATTAACATCTTCAACATTATCATTCCTTATACCCTCACTTTCATGTGTTCCTAAACCAACATTAGCACTCCCTAAATCATCACTTTCCTGTGTGCCTAAACCATTATTAGCATTCACTAAACCATCACTTTCTTCTTTAACATCTATTTCTATGCTCAACAAACACCTCCATTAGTTTGAACTTATGCACATAGTTGATCATATCCAAAGCATCAATATCTTTACTTAATGGTTCAAGACCTTTATCTAAATAAGATGTAGGTTTTCTGTAATGAATTTTCATTTGAGGATTATTATAACCTAACTCTTTTAGCATACCTGATACTTCCATCACAGAAAACACATCTACATCAACATCATCAAACCAATCCGCATTACCACCTATGTATACACGCCAGGGAGCCCTAGTTCTTTTTGGACAAGGAACATAAGTGAAATGACCTCCATGATTGACTTTTAGGGAAAATAGATTGGGATGATTCTCTGCATCAAAAAACTACAACAAATCAAATATCAAACACACATGCCTTTACTGTGTTCCTAAACCAACATTAGCACTCCCTAAATCATCACTTTCCTATGTGCCTAAACCATCATTAGCATTCACTAAACCATCACTTTCTTCTTTAACATCTATTTCTATGCTCAACAAACACCTCCATTAGTTTGAACTTATGCACATAGTTGATCATATCCAAAGCATCAATATCTTTACTTAATGGTTCAAGACCTTTATCTAAATAAGATGTAGGTTTTCTGTAATGAATTTTCATTTGAGGATTATTATAACCTAACTCTTTTAGCATACCTGATACTTCCATCACAGAAAACACATCTACATCAACATCATCAAACCAATCCGCATTACCACCTATGTATACACGCCAGGGAGCCCTAGTTCTTTTTGGACAAGGAACATAAGTGAAATGACCTCCATGATTGACTTTTAGGGAAAATAGATTGGGATGATTCTCTGCATAAAAAAACTACAACAAATCAAATATCAAACACACATGCCTTTAAACGAATAATAAACAAAACCAAATAAGCAAAAGATCAAAATGACTTACTTTATGTCACATATGGATTGAGTGTGGCACCTTTTTCTCTCAACTTCCAATTTGAAATCACCATTTTTTGGGAAGAAGAATAGCAATTAGGGTTGTGGGAAACTAGAAGAGGGGTTGAATAGTTTACCGACTTGTTTTCTTTAGTTATAAAAATTTACTTTGTGAAAAACTTTGATTCGAATGTAGATGAAATCAACCAACACCAATATGAACACTATACTAAACTAATACAAGTAAGCAATAGAAATAAATAAAAGAGATAAAGATGGAAAGGTCAAACCGAGACAAGAGATTTATAGTGGTTCGGTCACGAAGCTCTTCTTCGCCCTACTCCACTCCCCAAGTACTCTACTCAAGAGTTGTAAGCACTATGTCAACAAGACTCCCTTCAGGCGGAGAAAACCGTACAACATCGCTTACGTTATTTTCCGACACTAAGGTAAATGTCGAGTACTAATCTTAGCTATTATCAATCTACCACGATCCACACGATCCTTACTTATCACACGATCAACACAATCCTCAAACACTACCCTTGATCCACTTGATCAACACACTAACATACAAGCTACAAGTGATCTCCAAGATCTCAACAAGATCACAATGATTCACACAAGATGACTTAACAAGACTACAACACTTGATGTATGTCAAGATACAATAAGTAACATCAAATAATGCAAGTGCACTACACAAGGACTCCAACACTTTGTATCTTCTTGATACTTTGTGTTCTTCTCTTGACTAGTAGAGGAATGATGGTGATCACTTGCTTGGATGAGAGGGATCACTCTTTAAACAAATGAAAACTAACTAATGATCAAAGGAATGTAAGTAAGAAAGAGGGATGGAATACAGAAAGTTTTTTGTTAAAAAGGATGCCCAAAAACTGTGAAGTGGGTTGGTATTTATAGGCAGGGAAAATTTGCTCGTTTTAGGTACACGGCNTGATGGTGATCACTTGGTTGGATGAGAGGGATCACTCTTTAAACAAAAAAAAACTAACTAATGATCAAAGAAATGTAAGTAAGAAAAAAGGATGGAATGCAGAAAGTTTTGTGTGAAAAATGATACCCAAAAACTGTGAAGTGAGTTGGTATTTATAGGCAGGGAAAAATTTGCCAGTTTAAGGTACACGGCACCACTAATTGTCACACGGTACCACTAAATTTAGTGGTACCGTGCCAGAAAAAACGCTCCTGTTTTTGTTTCTAGTGGTGAAAATTTATTTGGGGAAGTTAGGATCTATTTTGGGGGGGGGGAAATTAGCTGTTAAGAAATTCAAACTTATTTTCCCATTAAAACATTTCTTTATATTTCAAAAATAACTTGTAAGGTGTATTTTCGAAAAGAAAGTTTTGTCACATTAAAAATGTGAAGTCTAAAACTACAAATTCACTTCTTTGATCATTTGTCAAGTTGTAAATTTGTTTGTTCTTACCTAGAGTGATTAATATAGAAATGGGATATTTCGACTAAAAACTTGTTTATGTTAATTTTTACGTAAAGTGTTTTCACATTTTGTTATCATCAAAACGTAGAGATATCGAAAGATAGAAATAACGTTTTTGAAACATTATTTGCATCAACAATCTCCCCCTTTTTGATGATGACAAAACATAAACTCATTTTAGGTGAAAAACTAAGTTCAACAAGTTTTTAATGTGAGTTTATATCCCATTTCTCCCCCTTTTTGTCGAAGCAAAAAGATTTCTAAGGCTCCCCCTTGATGTATACTCCCCCTCATTTGGAGCATACCAAGGAATCGAGCAATGGTTGTTGCTACAAAGCAAGGTTAGGTGACACAACAACAATATCTAACATGTAGCAACTATAACAAGTATCCAATCAAAAAAATTAGCTAAGTAGCTAAGAAAAATGAACAACCTAACAAATATAAGCCCATGCATTAAAGTATCATACTTAAAGTATGACTAGTTAACAACTATGATAGATAGAACTACATAAGAAAGTGCATAATAATCTTTAGTGACTTTAGAGGCCCTAAGATATGCTTCTAGTCCAAAAGGTGATCCTAAGTGGTTATTCTGTAAAACTAAACATTAATGTTTAGTTGAAAGGGCTATTTGTTGGTGGGGATGGGGAGAAGATTGGTGGAGATGGAGAATGAATAGGAGATTGTGGAGGTGTCAAGAGATGTTCAATATACGAGAACATGTAGTTGAGTTCATCTCTCAAAGAGAAGATGAGGTTGTGGTTTTGGAGACAACATAGGCAATTTGCACCATGTATATCAACCGGTCGAAGTTGAGCGGGTTGACGTATGATAGGAGATGGTGGAGGGGGTGAAAGTGAAGGTGATGATGGAGTAGCCATTGCATTGTAAATCCAATGACTAGAATCAAATGACGAAGAGGATGATATGAATCCATTAGAGGATGTCTTAAATGGAGCATTTTGTGGTGAAGGAGAGCTAGTAGTGTTTAGCGAAGGTGGTGTATTTGCTCCATCCTCATCATGAGTCAAATTAATGATCATGGTATCAATGGGTTGTGTAAACTTGACTTTGGAAGGTGATTTGACCGAGATTCTAGGTTTCTTTGAGATGTGGTTTGGTGAGGTGTGAGGGCAAGACATGGTGAATGTGAATTTGAGGTTGAAGATAGGGTGCAAGAAATGCTTGCAATGGTGAGTTCTTATATAGGCAAGAGTGATAGGAGTTTGAATTAAAGTGAATGGATATGTCCTATGTGTAGGATAGGAATCTTAGGGTCAAGATGGTTTGCAAAACATTGTAGGTTCTTAGGTTAGAGGTGCAGGAAACTAGTAAGAAACAGGAAAAATTCGTCAGACATGGGACGGTACCACTAAATACTATACGGTACCGTTAATTTTAATGGTACCGTAACTTATTTAATGGTACCGTGACTTGGAGATCACGAATTTTTCTGATAATCCTATTTCTGGGCAGCTAGAAAGGGGTTTTCTAGGGGAACTATTTGCACGAAATGTTAGTGCCTCAAACCACTAAAGATTAATTTACTAAAAATATCCCATGTCTAGCTACTCCTAGCAAAAAGGATATCATTCAAAGATCTAAACTAAGCTACAAGCATGCAATCAAAGAAGACAAAATAAGCTAATATCCAAGAATCACATAATACATAATTGTGCAAGACAAGGAGTGATGAGACGAAAAGTGTACCCGTTTTAAGGGGTCATTTAAGCCCTAATTCGAGTAAATATGATCAAATATTGCCCTAAATCGTTCCTTTTATCATTTTAGGTACTTTTGAGAAGAACTCTGGAAAACATGCATATTTGGACGTTTTTGGAGCATAAAAGTGAAGAAAACGACAAAGTCTCAGAAGAAGCTGAATTTCCTACCTGACGGCGTCAGAGTCACAAGGTGACGCCGTCAGCCAACGTTGACAAAGGAGTGAAATTACTTTACACTTGACGGGCCAGAAAGATTTTGCAACATTTACACCTGACGCCGTCAGGTGTTACAAGATGTAGGCCGTCAGGTTATAAGCTAAAGAGTGACGGCCCAGAA
>LBNU01021927.1:149046-159334 GCA_014162995.1 Artemisia annua
CTCAACAACCATCTACAAACATACTTTGTGCGACTTTCAACCCCTTTACCCGTTCAGTTTTTATCCGAATTTGTGATTTGACCCATTTGACTTGTTTGAGATAAATCTCAACCCAAATCAGCCCATTAAAAAGTGAACTGGTTGAACTTGCGAAATGACAAGTGATTATAACCTGTGAAATCTTTGATGCAGCCATTACAGGCGTAGCTGCATACAGAAACCACAAATGTAAGAGAGAAACATATGAAGATTGAAGAAAATCCCGAAAGTTCAAAAATATCCACGATATCACTTACAGTTAAATAGAATTGAAACTTAAAGCTATGTAATCAACCTCATAAAACAGATGGATTTAGTGAAATGTGAACAGAGCAAAGAAGTGCATATATGAAAATACAACAGGTATAAGATCTTTATTATACATGTGACAATCTTTTATAATCAGTGAGTGAGTCATGTATGCCCCCTACATTATGTAAAGGAAGCCGATTGTAGGCCGGTTCATGTTACCGGTTATTAACCTTTTGCCACCTAACGTGTGACAATCTTTATTTAGACCCGGCTATGTAACACAGCCAGTAATTTCTACCAAGAAAACACATTAACACATATTAATCTAATATTCATGTGCATAGGGACTTTATTCGCTATAAGTTCTACTACTCGAGTCCCAGTTTCTTTCTCCTATCTTGGGAAAAAGCAAGGATCTTTGACTTGTCAGGAAGAGTGTTTGACACGCTTTCCTTGTTCTCAACGCATCTTTTAGCCCAAGCAGTCAGTTTAGGGCACTCGTGTTCAAGATTCAACTTCCCATACATTTCGTATACCAGAAACCATGAATTAAATGGGATCAACGATAAATCAAGGAAGCTGAAACTTTCACCTCCAAAGTAAGGTTTGTCTCCAAGCTCTCCTTCAAGCAATTTAAGGCCACCTAAGAACTCTTTCCTCGATGATTCGTGTTCTTCCCCATTTGTTGTGTACAAATTCTTCCCAAGTTGGTTTAGCTGCATTTCCAAACCCACATTATTGCATGATCCAAGATCTTATTACTCATCAGTGGGAAGATTATAAGTTATTTTGCGAAAACTCCCGACTGGATCATCATTATAGTACAAGCTGAATTTCTTGAATCAGTGATTGACAGAAAGTTTATGACTTGAAGCTAACACGGTAAGAAGGTATGTTAATAGAAACCTTGCTTGAAACAGTAATCCAAACTCATTACAGTACTTATTTAAGGTGTTTTGATTTGCACATTAAAACTGCTTATGGTAATTTTAAGTTGCTTACTAAAAGCAATTAGCAAAATAATCGATTAAGCATGTTACACAAATCAAAGTTTTTGTTACTTGAAGAGTTGAAGATCATAATAGCAAAACACAATATGAAAATATACCATTTTCATTTTCATAATCAATCCCAAACACCCTTTAAGACAATCATTCCTCTATGTAGAATTGAAAAAGTCAAAGTCAGTTACCTTTTTGTCAATAAAGTCAGCCCAAAACATAGCACGAGCTTTGGCATAAGGATCAGAAGGAAACAAAGGAGCTTTATCATTCCAAACATCATCGATATATCGAACAATGATTCCAGACTCACAGACTGGTCTGCCATTGTGAATAAGAACCGGGATTTTCTTGTGAACCGGGTTCATGTATTATGGCATCTCAAGAAGCTCGTATAGCTAAATTCACATCCGAATTTAATCAACAACAAGTAGAGATGACCAATAAGATTGACAACTTGTTGAAGGCCTTTACCAACCAAGTGCTATCACCTCCACATAAGGACGCTAGGACCACTAATAGCAGACCCCAAATTAAGGACCCTTCTTCATCCAAACATATCCACTTCGTCAACGTTGTCACTATTAGACCAATTGATAGGAGTGAGGAAAATAATGAACCTAGGGATGAAGTTAAGGAAGTCGAGGTAGATGAGGAAAGTAGGGTAAGCAAGATTGAAGAAGTAGATAATGGAGAAGACTACTTCAATAAGTTACCAACTAGAGAAGAACGGGCATACCATAAGGATTTATTCGATGACTCCGAGACGCCATACTTCCTAGACAACCCGATTATCAAAACGGGCGACCCTTCTAATCTCAACATACCATGCAATATAGGACATTTGTATGTATGGAAGGCTTACATCGACCCTAGATCTCCCATAAACATCATGACTAGAGCCCAATACAACTTGATAATGAAAAATCAACTTAGGTATAGGGTGTTCCCCGATAGGGGATGGATTAGTAACTTCACGGGAAGAGTTAGGGGATTACCGGTTTATGTAGGGAACTTCACCTATGTCACCGACTTTGTGACTGTAGAAGATATCCTCCCAATAGTCGATGCAAGTTTAACTCAAGTAGTCTTGGGAAAACCGTTTATTGAGGTCTCTAGAATGACTTATGAACCTTCCTTAGGGATAGTTAAATTTAAGGATGAGACCGATGAAGTGAACTACCAAATTCCGTATAAGATAGAGCAATTCCAAAGCTTGTCAAACGTTGAAAAAAAGCTTAAACAAGCGGTCTACTATAGGAATGATGAGGATAGACTTAGGGGAGCAGACTATGTCATGAAAAGGATTTTCGGTTTCTACAAGGATTGTTTGAAGTTAGGACCGGAATATAAAACGGGACAAGAGGATGACCTAGAAACCGAGACCAACGATGAGGTCACGTAAGGTACGGTGACTTTGAGTCTAGCTACAAGACTCGTTAACAAAGAAAAGCGCTTCTTGGGAGGCAACCCAAGCTTTATGTGTTTTATTTGTTTTATTTTATTTGTTTCCGTATGTATGATATTTCTTGTTATTGATTCATGATTCAAACTAACTTGTGAAGATGCTTTATTTTGTTTTTAACTTCGTCTTAACTACATATAAAGGTATTTTGCAAAAGCTAAGTGTAAGGGAAATCTAAATCGGTTTATAAGAACAAATGAACATGAATCATAACAATGTAAATTAACATACATATTAGTATTTGTTTGAGTCAAATGCTTGTATCGAATCATAATGAATTTTTGCAGGAATCCCAGGAAGTAAGGTATAGTTTTTCCAGAATTTTTCCGGAAACTTAACATGAGGATTCTGTCAGATCATTTCTGACGGCGTCAGGTGTTACAACCTGACGGCGTCAGGAAATATTTTTCTGCAATTTTTGAAAGTTTTGTTTTTCTTCCGGAAATAAAAAGTTTTTGTTAATTCTCTAACTTATAATCTCCAGGAATTCTGCAAAAAATATTCATTCCACAAGCATTATATCCTATTATAGATTATACCGCCGATTTTATGCGAGGTTGGCCTTTATCTTTTTCGCATGTTAACAGGTTATTTTGGACAAGAAGATGATTTATATTTCAGAAGGGAAGCTTTGAGCACTCATCTTTCTTGGAAGAAGATCTAACCATGTTACCTCACTATCCACATCAAACGAATCAGGGGAGTATTTGATTTCATTCTTTTATTTTATTTACTTTTACGTCTTTTATTTGAACATTGGGGACAATGTTCGGTTTAAGTGTAAGGGGGGTAAATGAAGGCACCTTAGAGAATACAATTGCGCTTGATTTTTGTTTGTTTGATAGTAAATTTGTAATAAAACCGAGAGAAATATTTGTAAGGGTAATTTTAGCACCAATTTAAATTTTTTTACAACATTTAGAAGTGAGACTTTGGTCTTAATAAGCGTCTCATGGATAGGAAATTATATGACTAGCACAAAACCGTACCACTAAAAAATTTTCCACCCCAAATATGTGAGGTTCGCCCCTAGAATTGGTAGGAAGAGCATCCATCTTTGATGCTATGATGTGAGTACCGGTAGCGCTTAGATTCTAGAACTTGCGTTAGGACCATCTCAAATCCACAAGTGAGACTACATTCATGTAGTTAGATCTACTACATGATAAGAGGCATTAGGATTAACCCTTTGTTTTTACACCCGTGTTTTTGTTTTAATTACTTTGGCTACATTAGTCAAGTAATTCTCCCACACCCTTTGCGATGTACCCATTTTTGGTACACGATACCCCTAGTACACCCCTCAGAGCCTTTCTTTTCGTTTCGATCTTTGAACTATGATATCTTGTTATCTATTCTTGTGATGATACCAATTCCCCGTAGCATCCCGAAAGCTTGTAAGTCTTCCGCTGTACGAATTTTGGGGGTGTTACACTTGGAATTTGCTTGTCCTCAAGCAAATGAGCTTTTTCACCAATCAAAATACAAGTTAGGGGTCATTAAACATTAATATAAAAGTAATTACAGCAAATGATCACTCTACCTTAATCAAAATAAGCACGAAAATTATACACTAGCACCTCATATTTAGTGTTTGGATACTCTCATCTCTCGGGTGTTATAAATCTATATATATCACAAATGGAAATGGAAAAATATCTCTCACTACCTGTCATAGCAAATAGATTACCACAGGCTTGGGAAAGGATCAAAAACCTCCACCACTTGGCGTAAGCACCTAGGAAAACTATCAAAGAGGGCTTTTCAAGGGTTATAATGTTAGGTATAGGGATATGGAAAACACGGTTTGTTGGAAAGGAGATATTTAACTGGTGGAAAGTCAATTGTCTTGGTCAATTACATGTACAATGTGGCATTGCTAAGCCAAGACTCGACTCAACTTGAGCTAACTAAGAAATAACATAAACATAAATAAAATAAAAGGAACGGGATGGTAGTCCGTATGTTTCTTCTACTTGTCTTTTTTTTTCTATTTTTTTTTGCATACACTCTTTCCCTACCATCCAAAATAATACATCAAGGGGGCTCGGTTCTCCCCTTACACTTGAACTATTACATGAATCAAAAAAAAAAGACTCGAATCAAGATAATCGAAATGTTTGGATTACTTTAAAACATTAATGCACATATGGGGGTAATAAATGATGTTATTCCCCATTACTCCATTACACTAGTACTTTACCCATAAGTCCCAATCGTCCCAAAACAATATGTACAAGATATGACTCGACTTAGCAACCATGTAACCAATTAGACAATTAACAAAGGTTTTAAACAAATAACAATAATGCACTAAAGATGAGTGCATACAAGGAAGGCTAAGGCGATTTGAGTGTACATTTGGGGTGGATTGTAAACAAATTCTTCCTTTAAGTAAAATGCTTAAAGTTAGAAGCGAAAAAGATAGGCTCTGAGGGGTGTACTAGGGGTATCATGTACTAAAAATGAGTACATCGCAAAGGTGTGGGAGAATTACTTGACCAATGAAGTCAATGTAATTATAAAAACAGGCTTAAAACAAGGGTTATCCTAATGCCTCTTATCATGTAGTAAATCCTAACTACACGAATGTAGTCTCACTTGTGGTCTCGGGATGCATCGCTAACGCAAGTTCTAGAATCTAAATACTACCGGTACACTCTCAAGCATTAATAATGAATGTTTTTTTCCTAACAAATCTAGGGGCGAACCTCACATATTTGGGGTGGAAATTTTTGAGTGGTACGGTTCCTATCCATGAGACGCTTATTAAGACTAAAGTTTCACTCCTAAATGTTGTAAAAAAAATTTTAATTTGATGCTAAAATTGCCCAAACAAGAATTTCTCTCAGTTTTATTACACATCTACTATTAAACAAAACAAGAATCAAGTGCAATTGTAATTTCTAAAGTATCCTCATTNCCCCCCTTACACTTAAGTTGAACATTGTCCCCAATGTTCGAAAATAAGGAATTGAAAAGATAAAAGGTTAAAAGAATGAAACAAATACTCCCCTGATTCGTTTGGTGTGGATGATGTAGTAACATGGTTAAATCCTCCCCCAAGAAAATGTGAAAACTCAAGATTAAAGCGGCGCCAAAAACTTGATGTGTTGCATGTACATCTTCTTGTCCAATATAACCTGTTAAATCACTAAGAAAAGACACAAGAAACCTTGCGTAAAATCGTCGGTAAATTCTACATAAAAGTAAATCCTAGAAAGCAAATAAAGATATAATGCTTGTGGAATGAATGTTTTGCAGATTCCTGGAGTTTATAAATTATAGATTTTACGAAACTTTACAATTCCGGCAGAAAAACAAAAACTTGGAAAATTTTTAGAAAATTACACCTGACGTCGTCAGGTTGTAAAACTTGACGCCATCAGAATTGATCTGACAGAATTCTTATATTTTGTTTCCGGAAAATTTCTAGAAAAACATATGGTTTAATTCCTGGAACCCTGCAAAATATTCTTTAAGACTCGATACAAGCATTTGACTCAAACAAATACTAATATGCATATTTATATCTTATTGTTATCGTTCATGTTCAATTCGTTCTTTAAAACAAATTTGGATTTCCCCTACACTTATCTTTTGCAAAATACCTTTATATGAGGTTAAAAACAAAATAAAGCATTTTTACAATTTCTATTTGAGACATGAACAATAAACAATACGAATGAAATATGCATACGGAAGCAAATAAAAACAAATAAGCAAGCAAATAAATAAAAGGGAGGCTGTAGAATAAAAAGTGCTACTAATACGATACAAAAGATAAAAATCCTACATGCATAAAGTTCAAACATAATAATAATACAAATATCCAAACGCCAACATAGGCCAAATCCTACGTTATTACAAACCATATTGTCTTAAAAAGCACAAACATAGATAAATTGTTCAAGGATCACATGACAACATAAAGAAAGATCACTGGGGAGGGGGACCGTCACGGTAATCGTAGCCAGGAGGGAGGTGTCCATAGTACCCATAGGGTGGGTAGTCCTGCTCACGGCCAGGGAACGGGTTGATCTGAAGATGCGGCTCCAAATGATCACGCATGAAAAGGTGCTGCATTTGACGCACAGTGTGATCATACATCCAGTCAAACCTCTCATCAGTCCTGGTCCTCCAAGTATCCATCTGACCCATCCAGGTCCCCTGATAGGCCTGCCAATCTCCCTGACTCATACCCCAGTAAAACATCCCCAGAACCACCGGCACCATAATCCCCGAATGGCTGATGTTGTGGCTGCTCATCCTCCTGATCATCACCCTCATCAGTATCATCACCACCAGCCGCCTCTGGTCTCACAGCATACCAAACACAAGGCCCATTACCCAATTCCATGATAACCTCCATCTGCTTGAGGGACCTAGCTTTAACAACCCTGCATCGCCCCCCAATACTCAAATATCCCATGATCTCAGGCCTAAGGACTCCATATGATCGGGCGAGCCTAGTAATAAACATCCCTCCATAAATCTTGTCGTCTGCTTCTCCCCGACTCCCCCTTTCAAATAACTAGCAATCCAGAATGGGATGTTGCAGTAAACATCCGGGGAGTAGATGGTCTAAAGGAAGAAGAGGTCTGAACTAGTGATGCGGTGGGTGGAATTGTGACGCCCCAAAAAGGAGTAGGATATGATCACACTGTGCTCAACCAAACAAAATGGCAAAGTATTCTGTAGGGACCAAACAGGTAACTGTTTGGCCTAAACGTGACTAACCGTGCAACAAAGCGCAAACGGGGGACCATCCGTGAGAATGAGGTATAGTTTGGGGACCATCCGTGTAACGACGATGATGATGATGATGATGATGATGATGATTATTATTATTATTATTATTATTATTATTATTATTATTATTATATAAATATAAGGTAATATATTTTTATAATTCATGAGAGTCAAACTAAATGTCCACCATTGAGAAGTACCAATAGGGATGACCAGAAAAACCCAAAACCGGATAGGGAAATCCGAAACCCGAACTAATTAGGGCGGGGCGGGTCATGCTAATCGGGTTACATGGGGTTTGGGGATTAAAAGGGGATTTTAAGCGGGTTTGGGGTGGAGAGTGGGAATCCTCGCCTCGCCTCGCCCGTCCGAATAATATATACACATATGCAAATATATCTATACCTATATAGTATTTATTAGTATTTACGTAATTAAAAATATTAACTCTAATATTATTAGTTTTTTTTTTTTTTTTTTTTTTTTTTTTTTTTTTTTTTTATTCTTTGTAAGATTGCAAAATTATGATTATAGAAACCGTTTATTGTCATATTTTTAAGTTTAATTTCGGCGATATAATTTATTATTATATGCTTGGCCCACGTCGGATCTTTATTGGTCTAAACAACAAATCACAATATACCCAAAAAATAACACACGATTTGCTTTGAAATGCTTTTATTAATCAAAGTGTTACTATGTCATCGATCTTAATGTTCTACAGAATCTATCTATACATAAAGAATGAAAAGATGTGTTGTGAAGCGTCGTGTTGGTTCTTTGTGTTGGTTCGATCCAACAGATGTGATGCTTCAGAAATAACTGTCATTTGACAGTTATTTAGAAAGTTGACTTTTTATAAAGGTTGACTTTGACCTCCGGTTTGACCCTCTTAAATGGGTTGGATTCGGGTAAGTGGGTAAGATTGTGATTAACCAACATTCTCCCCCCTTAATCGCAACTCTCATCCTCCTATGATCTTTAAGTCTTCTTGATTCATCTTCTGGTTAATATCCACCATTTGAGCTACTACTGATTTAATTTGTGTAGTGCTCGTGATCATCCTTATCTCAGCGTAGATCGTATTCTTCAGGTTATTTCCACCTTCATTGGTTGTTTGATCTTCCTTATGTCCAGGTTGATCGTAATTGGTTGGTTTATGCCACCAACACCTTGTCTTTTATTGGAGTTCTTGCAGAATATATATCTTCCTTAATTCCAGGTTGACTTTTGCTTTCGGTTATACCACCATCTAAGCTTATAACTGCAAACTCCTTGTTGTTCAATATTTGATATTGTCAATTTGAAGTTGAATGGAATTTCCTTCCATTCTGTTCGTGATTCTTCTTGTTAATGAAAATTCCTGGTGCTCTTCCATAGTTGTCATAAGTAGCATTGGGTTCCAAGTCTTCTTCAATGAGATTGGATTGTTCTTCTTTCCTTGATGGACATTTGTTTGCAAATGCCCATACTCCTTGCATTGAAGCCATAACACCCTTACTCCTTATCAATGAGTAAATTTATTGAGTTGTTGTTTGTTTCTTCTTTGAAATTATTTCCTTGGCCTCGTGATTGGTTAAATCCAACCATGACCACGTTTTCTGAATTGTTGGCCTTGATTTTCATGTTGTGTGAACAACAATCTATCTTGAGTGTTCACTTGTCTTTCATTCTTAAACTTAATCCTTTCTTCATAGTCTAAGTCTTCCTATTGCTTCTTCGTAATGTCATAGTACTTAAGACGCGGAAATTGTTCTATAGATGAATACTATTTGCAAATACCTATCCGGTACAGCATTTAGTAATTTCCTTACTAAGTTTGTATCTTTTTATGACATGACCTAGACTAGCGCTTGTTTACTAGAGTTATGAGTTTTCCTGTAAAGGTGTCGATTGTTTCATCTTCCTTCATATGTAACAACTCAAGTTCAGATCTTAATGTTTGAAGTCTGGCTTGTTGTATTTTCTTCGCCTAAGTGTCTAGCCTTTAAAGCATCCCATATTGCTTTGGGGTTTTTGCTTTGTAATTTGAAGTAATTGATCTTCGGGTAAGGATGGCTAAAGGTATGCAATAGCAGTTTTCTCCTTTTTCTTATCGGGTTGTGTTGAGTCTAATGGCTCTATTGTTTCCCATAACTCATTTGCTTCTAGAATAATTTGCATTCGAATTGCCCATAATGAGTAATTCGCGGGTTTTAACATCGGGCATTGGAATTGAGGAGTAGTATTGATTATACTAACTTCCTTTTTTCCACTATCACCTTCCTTCGTCATATTTATAGGATTTGACAAAAAATAATCTCCTAAAATTCTAACACGGGGTGTTATAAGAAATCTAGCGTGTTTTATTGTTTTGTGTCTAAAATGACAATCAAAACTCTATAGGACTAGTTTTAATCCAAAAATTATCCTCGGAGATTTTTTATATTCTAAAATCAATAACCTAAGGTTAATTTCTCCTTAAAATTTATTCCTAATTATAATAAGCAGTGTATTTTTTTCACTAGGTTATTATAAAAATGATAAGATACTTATAATATATGTAACTTATCTCAAAATGGTAATACTTTATCAAAAGTTATACTAATAATGAGTATAAATAAAGTATAAGGGTGGATATTGTTAAATCGAAACCTGGGGGGGTTGAAATACACCCGATGTCCCTTATTTGTGTTTCGATGTTGCCCTGGACTCTATTAGTCCGCCTCTTTTCTTATCTCTTTGAGAGAGAAAGAAAGATATCTGTCTCCTTCTTTTTGTGAGACCTCTCTACTGCTAT
>LBNU01021927.1:166666-178603 GCA_014162995.1 Artemisia annua
AAAGATAATTAAATGCTCATCGCGATGGTATAATTATTTTCGCTTAATGATTAACGGTTTAAGAGATAATTAAATTATAAAAAATGGGTGAAATATTAAATGCTTTTAATCTCAACCATTGATTTCATTTTAGATGGATGGTGGGGATGAGTCCCTTGGTATGTGAGGAATGTTTGGTTTTTTAAATAACTCAACTCTTATTATTATTATTATTATTATTATTATTATTATTATTATTATTATTATTATTATTTTTATTTTTTTTTATTTTTTATTTTATTTTTTTTTTACATAAAGTTGGATGGAAGTCTAGACACAAGTTGGGCTCCCACCCCCTTTTTGTATACAAAAGCTTATTCTATGAAAAATAAAAATACTGCTCATAGCATTATTTGAGTGGCATTTACTATTATTATTATTGTTATTGTTATTATTATTATTATATTACTATTATTATTATTATTATTTTATTATTATTATTATTATTATATTACTATTATTATTATTGTTACTGTTACTGTTACTGTTATTATCATTATTTTTTAATCTTTTAATCTTTTTTAATTATTTATTTATTTATTTATTTTTTTTATTTTTTTCTTCGTATGGTGCACGTATAGTTATTGGAAGAAGAAGAAGTTGGTGCAAAGAGAGTCTCTGTTGTCTTTCCTTACCTCAATACTCTTCATTTATACCGACTGGATTTTTTCAGTGCTATTACAGTATCTTCTGCTATCGGAATGATTTTTGGCTCCCCACAGTGCAAGGTACTCCATTCAACAACCTTAATGGAAGTCTTGATTAAGTAATGATTGTATCCAGTAGTTTATTGCTTAGATGATACATTTTTTTTGAAAGGCAATATCAAACCAAAAGAGCACCAGGTACAAACAAAGGCGTCCACTATCTTAAACAAGAGGCTTAACGATCGAGGACACAAGAAAAACAAACAAAGCACGAACACATTTACGACACACAAATGAATGTAGCATAACCAAATCTATTATGGGCAAAAAGACAAAACACCTTTATAACCCAAAGACTTGAAGAATAAAATAAACCACAGTAACTCTCACATGTTGATGTTTGACCCACGAACCATAAGAGCAGGAGGTATGGACGCGTGTTTGGTTTGCGTTTTTGTAGCAGCTGTGTTTGGAGAACATCGCATTGCACCAGCCTTCGGGCCAAAGGGGGTGGCGCTGTAGCCACTAGCCAGCGCCAACCTTTATTTTATTTTATTTTATTTTAAAAATTGGAACGTTTGGCGACCCAATTAATACCTAAAAAAAAAAAGAAAAAAAAAGCCAACTTAGCCGTTGTTTTCGTTGGGAAATCGTTGAGAGAAGTTGTTTTCGTTGGGAGAAGTTTTCTTGATTCATTGTTGAGAGAATTTGATAACAAATATATTAACTATTATAGGCACCCATTTGTTCCATATCGTCGCAGCACCTCCATTAACAACATTTAAAGTCTTTTCTTCCACCATCTTTGTTAGCCCTTTAATCGTGAATTCTCTATCCTCATGAAGCGCCCATCTCCATCGATCCCTGCCATCAAACTTAATAACCACATTTTTCAATATACTTTGTAATTTTTCAAATTCCTTACACACCCTTCCTCTAATATCTCTAACCTATTCCCAACACCAAACCCCATCTACCCATATCCCTTTTTCCGCCACCATACCATCTTTTCTCCTATCTAGATGGTATAATATGGGAAATTTGTCACATAATCTAATCCCTCCCACCCATCTATCGACCCAAAATCTAATATCACCCCATTCAACAAAAGATGACCCGAACTCTAAACCTAACCCCTCCAACTCCCCCTGCCTTAATAATGAAATCCCATACCCCATCCCCTCCCCCACGTGTCCCCTACACNCTAAACCCTAAACCCTAAACCCTAAACCCTAAACCCTAAACCCTAAACCCTAAACCCTAAACCCTAAACCCTAAACCCTAAACCCTAAACCCTAAACCCTAAACCCTAAACCCTAAACCCTAAACCCTAAACCCTAAACCCTAAACCCTAAACCCTAAACCCTAAACCCTAAACCCTAAACCCTAAACCCTAAACCCTAAACCCTAAACCCTAAACCCCAAGCCCCCACACCTACCATGGATACTTTTTATAACTCGAACCCATAAGGACCCCCTTCCGTTTTGAATCTCCACCACCATTTCCCTAAAAGAGCTAAATGTTTCCCCCTCAATGACCCAATGTTTAACCCCCCCTCCCCGTGTGAGGCTAGTAACAAGTCCCACTTAACCCAAGATAATGTTTTACCTTCCCCCACCCACCTTAAAAGAATTTTTTTTCACTCTCTCAAGTTGATTTATTACACTCAAAGGCACACGGAACATCGAAAAGTAATACAATGGTAAGCTTTCTAGAACCTACTTAACCAATGTTAAACGCACCCCAAATGACATCGATTTAGCTTTCCACTTGGATAACCGATTTTTAAATTTCTCGCTCACATTATTCCAAGCACCGACTTTCCTCATATCTTGACCAATCGGCAACCCCAAGTATGTAAATGGGAAGTCACCAACACTACATTTCATCCATCTCGTCATGTCACTCAACTCCTGTTCATTAACCCCTACTCCATATAACTTACTTTTATTATAATTCACTCGGAACCCAGATACTTCCTCAAAACACTTAAGAATACACATTAGAATTCTTGCATTTTCTCTATTCCATTCCCCGAAAAAAATAGTATCATCCGATTATTGAAGATGAGACACCACCACATTATCATTCCTAATTTTCATTCCTTTAAAGATGCTTTTTTCCACCGCTTCGTTAACAATTGCATTTAACCCTTCAGCCGCCAAAATGAACATGAAACGTGAAAGAGGGTCTCCTTGTCTAACCCCTCTTTCTAAGCAAAACTCTTCTATTGGTGAACCGTTGACTAAAATTGACATCATGGCCGATCTAAGACAACTTCCCACCCATTTATACCATTTATCCCCGAAGCCTATTTTTTCCATTATGTTAAGTAGAAATCTCCAATTTAGGCTATCATATGCTTTTTCAAAATCAACCTTAAAGATTAATCATTTCTTTCGATTCTTCTTCATATATTCAGCCGTTTCATTTGCTATCAAAAGACCGTAAAGAATATATCTTCCTTTAATAAATGCATTTTGAACATCCCCGACCACTTTTCCCACTACCTTTTTAACTCTGCTAAAACTTTCACTATAACTTTTGCTTAGATGATATATTAAACCGTGTGCCAATTGTACTTAACAAACCAAAGCTCGAGTCAAGTTTTATATACCCATCATAAAAACGAACCGATCCCTAACTTGTAAAATGTGTTATTAGTTATACTTGAGCTAAAAGTATAAAGCACCAAACGAGCTCTAGCTCGAAACTTGTGTAAACGTGTCGAGCTCGAGCTTTGGCAAGCTCGGGTTTACTTTGACGTTTTTCTACATATCTACCCTTATTTGTTATGTTTGCTATCAATATTTAATTTTGTGGATCACGTCCGTTAAATTTCTAACGAACTTAACTGTTAAGTAGGTTAAGCTTGTAGAAATTCCACTTGGCCAAGTTAAAGGTAAAAAATTTACTTAAACTAACTTAATTATGTTTGAGTCGTAAAACTTATAAAAGTTGTACGTAAGTAGTGGTAACACATAAAATATTTTAGTACTAACTTAAATGATGAAGCAAATAAATTGGGGATTATAAACTCCATCGAGTCTTATTATTTTCATTTAGTGAAACTTCTCAATTCTCGTGTTTCTCTCCTAGTATGTTTCATTTTCTATTTAAATCATCGCCAGAGTGTTTTGATGAAATTACCCAACGAGGGTCTTACTTTAATTTCTAGTGCTGATTTTTCATACATGTTATTTGCCCATTATAGTCTTGAAATTGCACGTTGTTTTGTTTTTAATTGTATTAATTGCTAGCTTTGGGTATAGGGGCTCTAATTTTTTTAGGGCAAAGATGAAGAATGTGTAAATTTTTATAGGGGCTCTATTAAGATCACCTATACTGTGGTTTATTCGGGTTTATGTCCAAATAAGAAGCTAGACTACTCCTTTGGTTTCTTAGCTGGATTTTATGGCGGTAGAGTATAAAAATGAATGATAAAGTGTGGATGTACTTGGTTTGAGTATGTGTGACGATGGGTTCAAACCTCATGAATTAGATGGCTAAAAGACCGGAAAACATAGTTATTACAAAAAAGAAAAACTCATCTTGATTTAAGAGTTGATAATATGTATTAAGGGGTGTTTGGGATTGCTTTTTGGAAATGGATTATGCTATTCGAATAATTTGATATCGCAATAATCACATAATCAATTTTTTTGAGTGTTTGGTAAATAAGATTGTTATATCACATAACATGTAAAATGACAAAAATGGACATATAATATTCTTGTTTTAGTTCTTTAACAAGAATTTGTGTACATAATAATTTAAACATAGTAAGTTAATAACATCTATGAGTACAACAGTAACATATTTCTTTATAACATTATATATAAACTAGTCTTTGTAAGTTAAAATCGCAAACTTAGAAAGCAGAAATAATAACAACAAATAAATAATCTATATGATGGCAGCGATGATCTAAAGACGCCAACTATCTTCAATGCTTCCTTTCGTTTGCTTACTTGCAACTTGTTTTGTTTGAGTGATGCTCTTTAATTGCATCAGCTCTTAACTAATAAAACATATTTCGCTTTTAATAATGAACAGAATATACCGGCAACAAAAAGATAAAACTATTCCACTTATCATAGTATATTATCACTTAAATTAGGCATATTTTGGAGAGTGATATATAGAGGGAAATATGGTAATGTAAGGGCAGTCTACCCCATTTCCAAAACCTGAGTTTTGTTGCTGCAGGTACTCACCTGCTTATCCAACGCTGTGTTTAGTTGCCTTCAAAACGTGAATAAGTGATTTTGTATTTATTTTACCCAAAAATTGTTTGCGTTTTCGTAACTCAATAATCAGAAAATCATTTTCTAAACACAATCCCATACCCCTTTAGATGTTGTTTTTCTTATGTGTGGTATTGACTTTGCTTACATTGTAAAGAGGTACTCATAGTTTCATTGACAACTATAAGCTTCGTCCAGACTCGCAGCCTTGAGAAAAAAGAACAACTGTGACCCTACTGCGTTATGCTTCATTGTAGGTCCATTACACTTTATTTTCCTAAGTTCTCAGCCTTCTCACTTATTAATATGGAATTTTAGGAAAATTTGAATTAGATTATGTGCAAAAGGATGGTTCTTGAGTATCATGTCTATTCAATTGATTAATTTATGACATTTTTTTCCTGCTAGAATAATGGAAGTGGTTCATGAAACATGTAAAGCGTCCAAATTTGCATCAGAAGATGTTTTTGACCGCCTCCCAGATAATGTGATGACAAATATATTAGATTGTTTGCCAATACAAGAGGCGGTGAGGACTGGTATCTTGTCTAAAACCTGGAGGTTTAAGTGGACTATGCTCACACAACTTGTATTTGATGCGGATTTCCTTGAGTATTTAGAAGGAAAAGGAGAGGAAAAAAATTATGGGAGGATTATAAGTCGGATCCTTCTAAATGTTCAAGGTGCCATAACAAAGTTCGACCTCTTCTTGATACAAAATGAATCAAATTTCAATGCAGTGGATGTTCAGGATATTAATAATTGGGTTATGTTCTTGAGTAGAAAGGGGATTAAGGAACTGACTCTTGAAAATTTGGATGAAACACCAGTTAATTTGCATACTCATCTATTCTCTTGCTTAAAGTTGGAACAGTTGAAGCTTTATAACTTTTGTTTGTGTTCCATGTCCAGTTTTTGTGGTTTACCAAATCTATTAAGCTTAGACTTGGATATGGTAACATTTGAAAGCTACGGAGCTGGGGAATTTCTAACCCGGTGTCCATTAGTTGAGATTCTGACAATCAATTATAGTTCTGACTTTGCACACAAAATAAAAGAAGTTCAGATTGCAAAACTTGAAAATCTTAAGTTTTTACGTCTAAAATTGTGGGACGTTGACAATATGGCGATGACCGCAGCTTCCAATATCTTAAAATTAGTAAGATATTTTCCAAAACTTGAA
The DNA here is from genome assembly GCA_014162995.1 of Artemisia annua. Classification (NCBI taxonomy): domain Eukaryota; kingdom Viridiplantae; phylum Streptophyta; class Magnoliopsida; order Asterales; family Asteraceae; genus Artemisia; species Artemisia annua. The sequence goes on from LBNU01021927.1 coordinate 172,784, forward strand.
GATCTTAGTCTAGATTTTTCAAACTGCAAGGTAATGTGATGTTGGATCTTTCAAATTGATTTTATAAATAACTCAACAATGCTTTATGAGCTCTCTAACTAATTACATTGGCTTTCTATGCTACCACTTTTCTTGTAGTTATTGGCTGATGCTGAAAAGAGAGTCCCGACTACCTTACCCTGTCTCAAGTCTCTTGGTCTACATGATATAGATTTTAGCAGTGATATTATGGTATCATGTGCTATTGAATTAATATGTGGATCCCCAAATTTGGAGACACTTTATATCAGAGTGAGTGGAATGCATACTATCAAATTGAATTATCGATCATCTTAAATTAATCTCATAACTGTGCATCTGACTAATATTCAATTTTCTAGGCTAAACAAGATTATGAGGTCCCGCCGCCTGCACTTTGTTCTTCAGATGTAGATTTCAGCAAGATGGTGCATCTGCAGCTCCAGAGTGTGATGTTGGTGGACATTAGTGGTTTAAAAAATGAAGAATGTTTGATAAAGTCTTTACTTTCTGGTTCTCCATTGCTAGAGAAGATGGAAATTCTTGCCGACTTATTCCAACATGTCAGTGTCGACAATGAAAAGTTTATCTTTGCTACAAAGTTGCTAGAGCTCCATCGAGCGTCCCCCGTAGCTGAAATAAAACTCAGGGCATGCTTGGTAGGGGGTTATGGGGGGTGAGGAATGGGAAAGATAATGAAAAGAGGTGCTTGGTAGAGTATAATGTAATAACCCATTACCTAATAGTGGGTAATGGGCCATTACCCGATAAATTGGGGGGAATGGTTTTCTTTCCCTTTACCTTTCCCAACCATTATCATTGCCTTTCCCTAGTTTGAACCAAGCACACCCTGAAAATTTTTATGACTTGACTAATTTAATTGATCAATTTAAGAACTATAATTTTGTTTATCTCTATCAAAAATGACATTGACCGGTTTATGTAGATCAAAAACATTGTGGTTATTGATTTTCCGTTAGTAGGTGCAGTGGTCTAGCTTTATAGTTTATAGAGAGTATAATATCTGTAGTCCTCTCAAGATTTTGACTTTTCTTTGACTGCTTATTGGTTTCTTTTGGATTTGTTACATTCAAGTAATTGTTGATAGTGCATCAAATATGATGATTCAGGTGAACCATTGTTTTTTGGAGACTCGTTGTGCAAATGCGGGTCATTAAATTTGGTATATATTTGCATTTTCTCGATTTATCATTACGCTGACGAGAATTAAGGTGACACCTTAAAATGTCTTACATGGAATCGGTATGAATCTGAGATTGGGAGTTTTTATGATTTTCGAGACATGCTCTCGGAGATTCTCTCTACTGTATCATATGTTTTGTACTTTTACACTCAGTGTCAGTAGAAGTCAACATGAACAAAGTCATTGCAATATCTTTGTTTGGCCAGTGAAGCATGATCTAAAATTCTAAATCATATGGAGGTGATTGGCCTGTGTGCATACTTACCTGTATCTACTGTTTTTTACATGTTCAGTTTCAAGTCCAGGTGCATGCAGGTTATGGGTAGTGAACCTGTAACAAGTTTTTGAATATCTCCTGATTCATGGCTACTAAGAATAACTTCCTGTTTATCTCGTTAAGCTATTTCATGTTGTTTAAATTGTATAAGTTGACCTTTTGTATCTCAATCTTAATTCAGGACTTGTACTCATGAGTATAGATTAAGGACTTAACCTGGTTTCTAGTTTAACAAACAAAGCATGCCCCTACAAAGCTATGTCCTTTGGTGCCGCGCCCTCAGCTCATTCGTCATTCCTATCTGATAAAATAAATGTTGACTAAAATCAACCACAAAGCTTCAAGCAGCTTGATAATCATACAGTAACATTGATGTTGCGAAACCTTTTGCCCAGCCCAATACAAGTTGAAACCTTGAAGCTTGCACGTTAAACTCAACAACATACCAACGTACCCTCACATTTGAACATAACCAACACAACACACATTCATTTAGATTCGTCAACATATACACTGTTTTGAAATTTATTGAATGGACATACCGTTGACATTTACTATAGACCAAAGTCAACAAACTAAAACAATATGTGTCATTATCTTGAACCCTTATTATGGGCATATGCTACGTAACACTAAGATACTTTTGTGACTGTTTCAATTAATTCACTCAAGCTTTATGTCAAAACTGTTTAAATTTCATAAAAAAATATTAGAAAAAACATGTTTCAAATATTCATATGTTTAAATTATATGCTTGTAATTATGTACCTCGAAACATAACTAATTTTAACCAATTTAATGTACAACTAACTTTCACACATGAAAAGAAATATAAGTTACAAAATAGTAACCAAGTAAGTGTGAGAAGTATTATGTTTTAGTCACTGAACCATAAGAATTTCACAACAATTAAACATCATTGAAACTTTGAGTAATTTATGTGATCAAAAGAAAGTTAAAGTGGCTTAACTCAAACAAAACCCAAACTTAGCTACTATATCATAATTTTCAACAAAAACTACTAAAGATTCTCTCTTTAACAAAATATTATCCACACATTAAAATTACAGAGTTAGGAAAATGCATTTATTAGTATTTTGATTTCTACAAAAGAAAAGCAGTTTTACTCTTGAAAAAAAAAAAAAAAAAAAAAAAAAAAACAAACTTTTATAAAGGTTCTTAAACAATTTAAGAGAGTTTTTACTAAATTAAGTGGTTATATATAAAGGTCTATATTAACCTCTTATTGTAGAGAGACAAACTTTAATGTCTCTCCTATTAAAAATCATTAAAGGTTTTGGACCCACTTTTCTTTCTGCTAAAAGAAAAGCAAACACCCTCTAACACTCTGTTCTTAAGATATATTTAGGAAAGAAGGTGGAAGAAACCAAAATTTATTTGCGTTCTCAAGAATTTCTATAGATAAGAAAGTAAAAGGTGTAAAGTGATGGGGTTATTTGAACGTTTTTGTAATAAATACTTTCCCCCAATTTTGGGGTGAAAGTGAGTGAAAGTAATAAAAATGAAAATATGATGTGTCCATCATGTATATTGACTAAATTATCCTTATAAACTTATATTATATGTTGTCTTCTTCTAATTGAACATGAGGGCAAAATTGTCACTTTAATTATTATTATTATTATTATTATTATTATTATTATTATTATTATTATTATTATTATTATTATTATTATTCACTTCCCCTCTTCTTTTATGCAACTAGAGAACACACAGTATTCACTTTTCTTTCTTCACCTCTTATCATTTTTCACTTCACTCTCCACTTCGCTTCCTTTTCTTTCCAAATAAAAACTCGAGAACAAAGTGTAAGATTCTTGAGTACATGCCTAGTACTAGGCCTTTTAGGTAAAATAAAACTACCTGGCCTACCCATGTGTGGCACATGCTGCACATTGGTAAAAACTGGTTTATCGAAGTAGATGATGATTTGCATTAAGGTAAGAGGAAAAACTATAAAAAATACGCTATATAACTTTATTGGTATAGTATCGAAACTTGCGGAGGTAGTGAAAAAAAAAACTAAAAGGAGTGTCCTATGTCTTGAAACAATGTGAAATCACATATTAAAATTCGAGTTTTCTTTGAGCATTCGCAATGCAAAAACTAACCAAAACTTTTTATTATTCAAAAAAGCTTTTCGAAAAGGTTTTTTTTTTTTATGTATTGCATCAAAAGCTTTTATGAAAAGTTTTTTTTACAAAGATTTGATAACCTCAAGTCTTTGCTAAAAGATTTATCTCTTGATGCGTCAAGTCATTAAATGCATTATGTGAACTTCATATTATTTCTGGGTAAAACACTTTTGGTTGAATCAATTAATCGTTAACGAAACCGGTTCGATATTTGGTTCGGTTTTTAAAACATAAATTTGAGTTACTTAGGGCGGTATGTTTGGTATAGAGGCTTATAAGAACTTTGAAATTTCAAAAACTCTTAAACATAAGCTACATGTATTAAGAGCTTTCATTAAAAGCTTGTACTTTTAGTGTGATAAATTACACGACTACCCTTTAGTTTTATTTTGTATTCTTATATATCTGAAAATAAAAGGTACGTCCCATCTCTTACAAGCTCCAACTCTTATAAGCTTCAACACCAGCATCGCTACTTTCGCCAAACAAACCGGGCCGTAAATAACTCTTTTATTTAAAATGATTAATTAATTGAATTTTGTCTTGAGTTTGGACTTCGGCGTCATCCAAAAGTAGATTTAGGCGCTCAAGAATTATTAAAGGGCTTAAAATAAGAAAAAACAAAAAAACAAAAAAAAAAAAAAAAAGAAAACAATTTACAATCGGATTGCCTTCAAAACGACCCTTCATTTCTTGTCGTGCGACTTTTGATTTCTCTCCGAAAGTGTAGTACGTTCTATTATTTTTTATCTTAAAAACTTAATAATCTAATACTTTGTTAAGAATTATGAGTTTTTACCCTTTCTTTTAAGATGTGATCAAGACTTAATAGCGTGCAAACCTAACATCCGAAATGGTTTCCAACCGCCAAAACCGAGCTACTTTAATTCGGGTTGATGTATGTAATATTATGTTCACCCTTAAGGCCTTAATGCCTAGTAGAAATAAAGACCACACAGGATCGATCTCACACGCAGAAACAAGAACAAAACTGGAACAAAACAGAAACAATCACACGCAATATAACTGGAATTAACTCTCCAATTAACAAAGAAAAATAAGCTCAAAAACTCTGATGATTCACACACTGCTACAAGCTCAGCAGGTTGTGTATTTATAGGGGTTGGAACATGCTTACCAATCCTACTACAACTCGAATTCCATAATATAATCCTAAACCGACTAGAACTAAGGAATCCTAATTAGAGTACAACTGTGCTACAGTAACCGACTATTCATTATTGCTGGTCGTTTGCTGCTGCTGCCCATGAGCTCGGGTCAGACAATAAGACCAACATTCACCCCCCTAATTTCTGACTCGAGATAGGGAGGTCTTTTCTTTAACTCGAGTACTCTCTCATCTCTTGACTTAATCCTTGCAGAGCTTCGTCAGAATACTATGCTCGCGGCAAATCACCTCTTACAAATTCAACTTGCACTGGCCTCTTTCCACACACTCTCCGGATAAATGATACGTGTGTTATATGCCTTTGCTTATCCCATGAAAGACTGGATTTTTCATTAAGTGAAATAGCTGATTTTGTTGTCAACAAAAGACCACCACTCTTTCCTTCCTTCCGGTTATTTACCCAACAACCCACGTAACCATATCCCTTGACATCGCGGCTGAAGTTGCAGCCATGAACTCGGCTTCACAAGACGATTAAAGAAAAGCCACCGTGTTTGCTTTGTGAGCAACCAAGTGATAGGTTATGTTACCATAGATACACCAAACTCCAGCTTGGTGGCTTCGACATCCAATCTTTTGGTCCATGAGCAAACTACATGCACTAAACCCCCACTACTCAATTGGTTTTCTCTTGGTTATATCGCACTCTCTAAAATTCAAACTACTTGGTATACCGTATATTTGTTTCACAGCCGCATAATGTGATTATTATTGGTTCTTGCATGTAACGACTAACCAAACCTAACGAATAAGATTAACGGTCGTGTGTGTATTAAGTACGATTAGACATAACCAACTCGTCGTCGATACAGAGTTGCTCAAAGGTTTTCCTTCTTATCCAAGCTTAACTTTCATCAGGATTTAAGGACATTTGAGTAGAATTCGCTTCATGCATCCCACATCTTTTAAGATCTTATTGCATTCGCCCTACTTGACTTATTTGGATACGTCGAATCCGCTTGCTAGTATTCAATGC
>LBNU01021927.1:185699-202777 GCA_014162995.1 Artemisia annua
TAATCAACACTCTCGCATCTTATGATGTCATTTTCATCCTCATATAGGTGTTTAGTATTTTTATTACTCCTTTCATGAGAACTCTTGTTCATAAGTGCTATTTGAACAATTTGGTGGTTTAGACAATATGTTTGTGAAAATTATATGTTGATTGAATGTTTGATACAATTTGGGACATGTTTGTACTAACAACCTTGTAGGTTGACAACATTTAGCATGTTGTCAAATCTTCATACCTATGAAAAATTTCACTAAGTATAGTGAAAATCGTTAGCCCCCGGTCTAAGTCATAAGGTATGAGTGTTTACATGTCTATTTTTTGCATTTTCTAACCCGCCTTAGGTTATATTTTTGTTTTTGAGAGTTTTCGAAAAATTTGGAAAACGTCTTGCGGGCTAAAAACGTGGACTGCCTCATTTTTCAGCACTGGCGGAACCGGTGGTACCCTGGACAGGGTTCCGCCCATTATCCCTGAGGGTTCCGCCAGACCCCCAGGAAAATGTTAAACATTTTTCAAATTTCAAACAACCACACTCATTCAAACCACTTTTGTAGGATAGAAACTCATTCCTTGTTAGGTTATAACATCATTAGACGCATCTCATGCGATCCTTGATATCATGAGTCTCTACCTTGAGTCGCCTATATCATATTCATCTTATTATTCTTTGAGATGAAATATATTGCATAACTCTTTGATTGTAGGTTCACCATTATATACGATCAATCGTATAGAGCATACCCATCTAAGGATGAAGTCTTGCATCGATTTGTTTTTTTTTATTTTAGGTGATTCTTGAGACCTTCGAACAAGGAGGAATATCCATCAAGAACTCATATTGCATCTTTTATACACGTTGTTGTAGAGAACATGCTTGCCTAAAAGACAAAACTTCCACTAAACTAACTTTTGTTTTGTAGGTTCCTATTGACGCCCTATAACAAGGGGGATCTTCCGTCAAGCATAGGAAAATTATTGTCTCACACTAACCTCTATTTTGTAGGTTACTTCACCCTTGCATCATATACGTTGGTACCCTAGCAACGGGGAGTATTGATCAAGGGGGAGTCAATCATACACTAACCTTTTCTTTTGTAGCTTTCTTATCCTTGCATCATATACGTCGGGACCCTAGCAACGGGGAGTATTGATCAAGGGGGAGTTACAATCATGCACTAATGTAACCACTGGTAAATTTCACTTTGTACTAAATTAATATAATCCATTTTACGCATATTTTTTTCTTTTCTTTCTATTAAACAATATCAGTTTATCTAATAACAACAACACACTAATGTGACATTCCTCACAAACTGCTCACGCGCGGACCGACTCCAACATGCCTTATGTTTACTTCACATAAACATCCTTATATGTCAAGTATAAAAGTTTTCAACTTTATTTGCCACTTTACGTTAATTTATGATTATTAAACATTCAAACTAAACGTTTGCTATCAATTAAGGTTTCGCGGAACCCTAATTTATTATATCTATGAATTTACGTAACTAAATTACAAACCCTAAATTACAAATCCATGATTTTATGCAAATAAAATCATAAACCTTTATTAATATATACATAGTTTTTACTAAGTAACCATTAAACCTAACTAAATACTTATAAATCAAACCTAAAACTCAAACTTAGTTTCTTACACTCCTAAAATCCAAATACTTCATATCCTAGCCCATTGTACAAGTAAATTAAGCTTAAAACACAATTTTTTTNTCGGGGCGTGGACGTAGGGCAAGGACAAGTGAGGTCCTTGTAGCCGAACCACGATAAATACTCGTGTTGTGGTTTGATCGTTCTATCTCTTTACTTGCATGCTTTACTTATTGTGATATGTTTGCTTATTATCTTTGTGTTGGTCAAAGCATTTCCATTCATAACTTAAAGCAAACATCAAGTATCTACTTGGTTAAAACGGGTTGTTTATAAAAGATAATTAACGTAAAAAGCGGTAAACTATTCAACCCCCCTTCTAGTTTTCCACAGTTTACTTTTTGAGCTCCGATTTGGAGCCTTGTTTGACACCTTAAAAGCCTATATCAGGGTTGTGGCTAAATATAGGGTGTTGCTATATACACTCCGTCCCATCAACAATCATCTCATAATCTCATATTCATCACTTCATATTCACTTTTTATTATTTTATTTCTTACTATGTGAACTGAAATAATATTTGTTGAGTTGTAATAGTTTCTTCATACATGTTAGAATTTAATAATATCTGTAACACTATCTCTATAAACGCAATATGTTATCTGGTCTACGATCCGAATACATTTAATCATTTTGGTTATTTCCACTATCTTAGGCACTTGAACACCATAAGCCCTTGTGATAAAACCGTATTGCAAACTGAATTCAAACTAGTTATTTCTTATTACATAATAAGTCCCCCACTAACTATATTATCTGTCAAAGTAGGACTTTCCTAATATGCCAAAAGCATTATAATATATTTCTAATCAAATTTGTAAAGTTTAAGGTATTACAGTACATGTTTTATATATCATTTATCTCATTTATACCGCTCATATCTTATGTTTTTATAATAGAATTGGTACTTAATTAGTTAATATTCTTGTTTTAGTTAATATTGGAGCAATTAGAGAAACGACGAAGAAAGTGACAGAAAATGGAGTTAAAATGATGAAAAAGCTGTTAAAGAAGATGAATACGCGTATCCATGATTATAGGGATACATCGTATACAACACTTAGAAGAAATTGAAGTTCGGTCGTATCTTGAAGGATATGGCGTATCCAAGAATTGGGATACGCCGTATAGAAGCTAAGTCGAAGATTCTACCAAACGAGTATCAAGATGGATACGGCGTATCCATTTATGGGTATACACCGTATTGAAGGCTGGTCAGACATTGACCTTTATTATTTTATTGACTTGGAGGACACTTTACTTGACGGAGACACCATATCCCGAAAATAGATACTTTGTATTCGAGTCGGTCTCAACATATTATAAATACCAGCCCTAAAACGACTTAGGGTTGACACTTTCATATTCCAAACGACCTAGGAGGCACAAATGTAGAAGATTTTCACCATTGAAGACCATTTCATCCCTGAAGAACATCTCATTACGTCATTAGTTATCATTCTATTTGAATGTTGTTTTCATTATGAACTCATTTCAATTATCGTTTGTTATTTCTCTGGTCATGTTTACTGAGATTATGGGCTAACACCTTTTGGTGTTATGTGAGTTATGACTCTTATGCTTTTATGATTCGTTCATATTGACTTTAATGAAACCTTTGTTGGATATTTTATGCGTTTATCGTTAAATCCGGTTGTTTGCATGTTTATTATCAATCTAATGCTAGATTTTAAATGTTTAGATGACCATTCTGATGTTTATGACACGTATCATAGTGATTTGTGTTAGTAATAATGATGACCTTCACTTGCGATATTGCTAGGACTAGAGGTGGACCAAAGAATGGGTTCCGTTTGAGCGCTCTATCCTTGATCAAAGATTTCTCTATGAAAAAGATGAATTGGAGTTTGAAGAGAAGTCGTAGGGTTATGTTAATGCAAGTAATGTCAAAAACGTTATTTGCATTATTCGGTCTTCATACGTTTTGATAATCACAAAATATAAAAACATGTTACGTAAAGTTATGGTTAATAAGTTTTTAATCGAGGAAACTCGCTTCTTCCACGTACCTACTACAACGTCACTTCAGGTATGAACAAACTTCATACCGACAATAGTAAAGTGATCAAAAAATTTATTTTCTTCAAAACTTACATTTTTATGTATGATATATTTTTGTGTTTTTAAAGAAATTTTTTATTAAGAAAATATATTCAAATTCAAATGTTATAACAGCTATATTTCCCCCCAAAATAGATAAGTCTTCACCGATAAACTTTCATCACGTCAGGACAAAAAGAGGAGCAATTGTCGGGACGGTCCCTTAGTGATAAAGGATCGTCACATATTTAAAGGACCGTCTCCTCCTTTCCTTGCGTGTATAATTATTGAACTGTTCCTTCTCAGAAAATTAATCCCTCTTAGCACAAAACATTATGTTCTTTCTTTCTCCCTTCTTTGATCACTATAACATGTCGGTATATGTGTATAAGTGATTTCCTCTTCCTCTATATCAAAGTGCAAGAGAAGAACTCTCGAAGTAGTGAATCCACACACAAACGTAACAAGTGTTACGATTCTATTCTTCCTCATATTATCTTCTTGTAAATATTTCCGAATTATGTGTGAGTCGAGGATGGATGTGTTAGAGTGAACTTGGACAAAGGTGAAGGTCTAAGAAGTGTTGTAACTAGAATAGGTCTTGTACTTGATGTATGGTGTGTGGTGAAGACTAGAACATAGTGGAGTTCTAGTGTGTAATTTAGGACTTAGTGAAGTCGGTGTGAGGACTTGAATCGGGAAGGATTCAAGTGGTCGTGTGTGTGAAGACTTGAATCGGGAAGGATTCAAGTGGTCGTGTGTGTGAAGAATTGAATCGGGAAAGGATTCAAGTGGTCGTTAGTGTGAAAGGCTTGAATCGGGAAGGATTCAAATGTTCGTTTGTGTGAAGGCTTGGATTGTGTGATCCAAGTAGGACAAGTGCACTTGTTCGTGTGGCCACGTGGGCCTTGGAGTAGATTGGTTCTAGCTACGATTAGAACTCGACATTCCGCTTAGTGTCGGTAAACTTGGTGTAAGCTTGTGTACGGATTGCTCTACCTGAAGGAGTGTGTTGATATAGTGATTGAAAACTCTCGAGTGTGGTACTCGGGGAGTGGAGTAAGACGAAAAGTGAGCTTCGTGCCGAACCACTATAAATCTTGGTGTCTCTTTTGGTTGTGTTCTTTCCTTTACTCCTTACATTACTTGCATGTTTACATTCATTATTAGCTTAATAGATATCACATAAATAGTAAAATTCAACAAGTTTGTAAAAGAAACTTAACCGGACCTAAAAGTGGCGAAATATTTTTACAAGTAATTAGAAACGGTGAAATTATTCAACCCCCCCCCCCCTTCTAGTTTCTACAGGTTAGATTGATCATAACTAAAACATGTAAATAACCATTAAATCTCATATAGATGACCATTCGCAAGAAATTGGGTAGACACTATGACCATTAGGTTTACCAAGATAACTTGCGTAGGATAGTTTAATACGTAATGCGTGATTGAGACTTATTAGAACAGTGACCATCGGGGTAAGGGTTGAAATTCATAGGACTAGGTATTCGTGACCATCTAGCCTAATTTGCATTAGAAATCACCAACAAGGATATTAGTTAGTTCATTGCACTCATAGACGAATCAGTTAGACATAAGAGGAGTCACTCAGTTAGCATGTTTTTCCCACTTGATTACAAACTCGCGTTGTTTTATTGTTTAGTTATTTACCTTTTAAATCATTTTATCGTGCCAATCTCTCAGATTTAAAACCCCTTTTAGTTTAGTAGTCATTTCTACTAGTTTAGGATTAGACACCTCGCTCCTCGCGAACGACTCCGTACTTACTATTTCTACGCTATACACGATTGGGTATACCTATAAGTTTTGGTTTATTGGTTGAGTCGGGTCCATATAAAGCTAGGACTTGATTTAGCACATCAAGTTTTTGATGCCGCTGCCGAGAAGCGGCTTAGTTTTTGTTAATTTTGTGGATTTATGTGTTTATTTATTTACGTGTGTTTTTATTTTTATGTGTATTTTGTGATTGACTTCGTGAAGTGTATTGTTTAGACACCGATTGTTAGGATAGTAATTTTATTAGGAAAACCATGGCGACAAGATTTTCAAGGAACGCATGGTTTGCAATGTGATATTTATATTTTTAAATGGGAAGGTAAAAGAATTGCTATTGGTGCAACCAAAGAAGAGGACAATGTTATGAATGTAGAAATTAAAATGAAGCAAACAAACATAATAGATAGAGTAAAGAGGAACATGTTGAAACCATGCAATATTCCAAAACCTCAAGTTTGTGAGCAAATTGATCACCAAATTTTAAATTTACTGTTGAAAACAACAAATAAAGTTGGTATTTTGGAGACTATTGTAGAACATGTTGTGGGTTTTGATGATGATGAAGATGTATAGGGTTTTGATTATGAGCTAAACATGGATTCTGAATGCGTTAAGCATTTAAAGGCTTGTGATTTTGAATGTGGGTTAATTTTGAATATGATTATTAAGAATCCAATGAAGTTTTCGATGGTGAACAAAGAAGCTTTTTCTATTGCAACTAAAGACTCGGTAATCATTCGTAAGGACTACATAACCTAATGTCTAGGGTCAGGGGTTGATCATTGGGAGTGTGGTAGGCATATTAAGAAAGATGAAGGTTCTCGAGTTGATGTGAAGCGAAACTTTAAAAAGATATAGTTCGTCGTGAGAAGATGTTTAAGGTATATGAAGCTATTGATTGTGAGAACTTGAGGGCGAGTTCTTTCCAAGTGAGAGGGAACGATGACGACAAAGATCAGGATCAAGGGAAAAAGCCTAAGTGGAGCACCATGATTATAAGAAGAAGACAACACAACAAAAGTCGGTCAAAAAGGCTCAATTGCACCTCATTGGGGTGATTCGGTGCCAATCCGGGTTTAGTATTTTTGTTATTTAGGAAAGTTAGGCTTATTTAAACGTTTTTTATTTAGGTTTTTGCACAATATAACTTTCACCTTTAAATATAAGGCTTATTGTTTTGCAACTTTTATCTTTAATCTTGATTATTAATAAACCGCGTGTTTTTATTCCTCGGGAGGTTTCATCCTCGTTTATCAACACCTGGATTTCGGGTTCAAAATTCGCTTTCGCACTCCGCGTCATTATTGGTTCTAGTATAGCCTTAAAAAATGTTTCTAGTTAACCCATCGGTGGTGAGTATGCTCGACTGGAAGAGAATAAAAAACCAAACGAAAGCTGTCTACTTACCAACCACCACAGAGCTGATGACATGGTACAAAAGATAACTATAAAAAAAAAAAAAAACACATCACAACCATGTCTTTCAATCACAAAACATTACAACCATAAAAAAAATGTGTTTCAAAGACATGTTTGAAAACAAAACATAATTTGTTCACAACTTTGTGTATGACAGCCAAAATTTATTATTTAGATTCAACAAAAAAGCATCAGCAGAAAATTAACCAAGAAATTTACACTAACTTGTCTGAGATTCAGAAGCATAACATGTTTCTTCATTAACCACCACCTCATGCAAGTCCTCGAATGTAGCGTCATTATAACAAGCTGTAATAATCCATATAAAACGCGGTCCAGTTATCACGAGCATCATCAGAATCAGTCGGTGTTAACCCGCAATCACAATATAGGTCAGCATATGGGTCATTATCACTATCATTTTCATAAATATATGGACAGCCATCAAGGGAATCATTGGGCAGTTTGAGATATTTAATCTGTTGTGAACATCTTTTTCCTAGGTCCGTCTTGACATCAACATAAAAGCACTTGCGCAAATCAAGTAATTCAAGGTGATGGCAACCATCCAGAATCGCCTCCAGTCCAATATTCGTCATGCTGTTTCCAATAAGTTCAAGGTGTCTTAACTCATGCAAATTTTTCCCAATGGCTATGGATAGATTATTTGCATCGGTTTCATCCGGATATTTTAGAGGATCTTGATTCACTTTTAGTATCTTTAGCAAGGGGCAACACCATCCAACATTTTCAATGGCTTCTTTGGTAATTCCTGTTTTGTGAAGACTGAGTTCCTCCAATGATGAAAGCTTGTTCAAAGCTTCAGTCCAGGTTCCATTCATGCCATAACAACATGCAATTTCTAGACATGTCAGGTGACTTGCTCTGTCAGAAAAAAATGAGCGAATAAAAACGCAAGATGATATATGGGTATTAGTAGTATTTTAGCCAATCTTATGAGCCAAATCCCGTATCAGATAGTCGACAAGAAAAAAGAACATGCATCAACTACTACTTTAATTCAAGAACAAAGTACAATGTCATGATCAACAAGATTATCCAACCATACAGTTCATTAAGCCGTAGCCTTATTATATTAGCAACCATACTTACAAAAGACAAACTAAATTCAGACGGCAATTGATAAATATCAATATATTATTCTACTAAGGGTTAACCTTTTTCTTGGTTTAGCCGTAGGTTTAAATAACTGAACCTTTTATGTATCGAATGGATGACGGATCCAATCTCAGCTTGTAAATTAAACAAAATGAGTTCAAAAAAGTTAATTTAAAATATCAGCTCAATGGAATTTTTACTTTCATGCTCAAACTGACCAAATTTAAATAGATACAATAAAATTATCGTCAATAGAACACTACATATATACGTTTAAATAAAGGAGCATTTGCATTACAAAGAATATGTATATGCAATTATTCACCTTTGGAGGAATATATATATGCAAACCCAGCTTAAATAGAAATGCTATTGAGTCGGAAGAACACATTTTCATCTTGTGTGAAGTCGCGAAAGAGGTTTGGTCTCTAATTTTTAAATGGTGGGACATCCGACTCAACCCACCCACTGATCTCCTAAAATCCATTTCACTTGCAGACGAAGACGTCATTTCTAAACCCTTCACTCGCTTCTTTGATGTTGTGGTTCAAACAACCCTTTGGCACCTTTGGCAATTTAGAAACGAAATGGTCTTCGCCGCAAAACGCCCATCAAAGAATCTCATTTTAAATGACATTAAGCTAGCTTCTTTTTCTCGGATTTCAAGTAGACATAAGAGAAACTCTCTTAACTGGGTGGAATGGTTCTTAAGACCTTGTAATGCCATTTCCATCTCTCATTTGTAATTTTTGCCCTTAGCTTCTTGCTAGGTGGCCTCTTGTTTATATATATCTTTCTTGCCGTTCAAAAAAAAAAAAAAAAAAAACTTTTGCCATGCCTTCTTATTTAAAATTTAAATTTCAAACTTGCATTGTATAATATTAATGGTCAAAAACTTTAATCCTTAACATCGGATTTTCTAACTTGGTGGAGCAAAACCACTACCGAAAAAATACTTTAAAGACTTTAACAACATTTACAATAAAGATGAATGGAAGAGTGACCATTGATACATTAAATAATCCCCTTTCTAACTCATTACACATATTATTTTAAAACTCGATCTCACGAAAAATAATCAAAGCGAAGTTAAAGAAAAACCCTAAAAAAAATTTCCTGGCGACTTATGACAGCTTCAAATGCAACTATATAAACATGAGACCGGAATGTAGATAAATTTATGTCTAGTGATTGCAATTTATACTTAAATATATAACATATATATAAATCAACAAGGCATCATGTGTTGGATTGATGAAGTAATCATGAGCATCTTTAAACTGTACGTTATACAAAGTAATATGCAAAAAAATAAATCAGCTAAAGAAAAGGTTACATACCTATCAGCAATATATTTAAGAAGGTCATCATCAGCAAAATCCACAATTTTGATATCAACCAATTGGCCTTGGCTTCTATCCACAACATTTTTACAAATCTTCCGAAGCTGAGACCTTGTATAACGAGAACCAGAAGGTATGTCCAATTGAATGACCTTCCACATAGAGGGTTCCTTGCAGATTTTATGCCAAGTAGTGCACACCTTTTGTGCATTATCAAGCATGTCAATTACACCAATTCTCTGAAGTATATTGCCTGTCAAATCTCCCGGAAGATCCAACCAGTTCCTTGTTGATTCCTTCACTTTTGGAGCAGTTTTGCGCTTCTTGGCTTTTTGTTGAGTCGTCCTTGTTGATTCCTTCACTTTTGGAGCACTTTTGCGTTTATTGGCTTTTTGTCTATCTAACTTCGAAACACTTTGCATTGTCGGAGATTGCATCTTTATTTTAGCAAGTGAAAACAAAAAAACGAAGAGTTCAAATGAATGTATTAACATATGCATAGACTAAACACAATCACTTTCATAACATAGTTAAACACAGTCAACCTACACAGTTGACCATAAAGAAGAACATGGAACTTTAAATGACTTAGCACACTAAACATTTGATGCAAATATGAAATATACAACTAATGAATCTGGCAAGCCAAGCGGAAATCCAGTTAGAAAACTACGTACATATAAATTAAGCTCCCTGCCTTCCACTTTTAAAGATATTAAAATGATGCAAACTTTGATACAAATCATATGGTGATCCCAATAGCATTACTGGTGTAAATAAATTCTCATAGGTAACTATTTGCTATTAATCCATAGTCACATGGAACGCTGACTCGGCCGCGTTCCACGTTCCGGATCGTTCGTACCCAAACGTGGTACGATCGCGATCCGGATCGCTCGGAATCGCGATCCGGATCGTTATTTTCGGCGTTCCCAAACATTAACAATCGCCGTACCGAAGTCTATTGGTTCGGCGTACCAAAACAGATCGGTACAGCGTACCAAAATGAATTGGTACAGCGTACCTAAACGAATTGGTACAAAAAACCAACTTTTAACCAATAATTACTCAACTAATTTGATTATTAATATATCATATGGATATTTAGCTTATAATTATCGTAATGTAGAATTTTAATATTATTATTAAAATGGTACATTGTACCCAATCGGGTACATCGTACCAAACTTTATGGTACAGCGAACCAAAGCGTACCGTAGCGTTCCGAAATGAGCCTACCCCCCATCGTACCATATTTTAGGGACCTAGCGTTTCCCGTTCCCGTTTCCCGTTCCCGTACCGAAGCGAACCGCGTTTCGTGTGACTATGTATTAATCAACTATTTATAACATACAAAGAACACGAAACTTAAAGACTCACAACTCACTTTAAACATAATGTGATAACAATAATCTTATATAGAATGTACATCTGCTACGGTACCATAGATACATCAGCTTTTCTTTTCAGCCATTGCCTGACCATTTTTACCCGACCATATTTCATCATCACCACTGCCAACCACTTTTCTCCACTATGGTTTCATCATCACCACTAAAATCTTTTTTCACAAAATATATCTCTAACACATACATACACTCCCATATGTTACACAGAGTAATAAAAATAAAATAAAAAAAATAGAAAATGGAGAAATAGGATCGACTTTGGCACACTGATATGATCCTCCATTTGTCAATCCAAGCAATATAGGGATTAGGGCCCGATCAAAGTTGAACCGATCGAGCCACCATGCGGACCCCCTTTATATAGTATGTATCCAAAGTTCAAAAGATACACGGCACCTAAAGGTTCATGACCCCCTAAGAATAGGGCAAATTTAAAGTATGCCAAATACAATATATTAACCCTACTTAGATTATTGTTTATGTTTACAGTAAATAAGTAATACATGCGCCTAATCTAAGCAGAAAGTAGTGATCTTCCACTAATCCGATAAAAGCACTCTCTTTTCTAATAGTATTGTTCTATCGTCGATTGATGTCAAAAATCACTCTCGCATATATGTTATTGGTTTATTGTAATGCATGAAACAAGACTGATGGATATAAGTAAAACCCTAAAAACAAGAAAAATAATTGACTAAAACTTGAAGTAACTAATTTAGGATATATGAATACAGTTCAAGGAAAAAGTAAGTAACTTACGAAGATCGAAGTAGAATAAGAGAGAATGGTGCGGGTGTTGGTGATGAAAGAATGACAGGAGTCAGTTAATTATTTATTTTTAAATAAAGAGAGAATAGGGTTTCCAATAAAACCCCTCATATGAATCTCAAAAATCCCGCTGTTCACCACTCCCCGATCGCTGATTAGTTGCTGATTTGATTTGTGGAAGGATTTGGAATACGAATGAGAGCAATGTTATAGGAGTGAAATCAGGAGGTAATAAAAAAATGTTAGGGTGAGCAAAAGAAAAAGAAATATTTTGTGCTAATTTTGTTTCAATTATTAGGAATTAGAAAAGGAAAAAAAGGTGTTTATATCTCCACCCACTTACGGAACGTCGGAAACCAAACCGGTTAGCTAACCTCACCCCTAATATGTACCTTATGGAGGAAAATTCAATTACATACCTTTATTTTGGTACATAACAAGGGACAAATCTCCACCATCCATCTAGTTTGATCTAATGGTGGGGATTAACCTAAGATTTAATAGTACAACCCAAGTCCATGTTTTTTCCCTCTTTTTCTTTCCCCCCTTTTCTTTGTCTTTTTGTCTTTCTTATTTATTATTATTTTTTTTCTTCTTTTTTCTACTATTCACGTTTTGTTTTTCTTTGTTGTTCTTTTTTTCTTTTTTTTACGGTTCATTTTTTTTAGCTCACGTTTTTTGTATTTCTTTTTTTTTCTTTATTGCTAATTCACTTTTTTTTTCCCTTTTTTTTCGTTTTCGTCTGTTTTCATACGTTTTCGTCCGTTTTCATACGTTTTCACCCGTTTTCTTACGTTTTTGCTCGTTTTCGTCTGTTTTCATATGTTTTTGTCCGTTTTCAAACGTTTTCGTCCGTTTTCGCCCGTTTACGTCCGTTTTCATTTGTTTTCTTACGTTTTCGTCTGTTTTCTCACGTTTTCTTTGTTTTCATAAGTTTTTGTCCGTTTTCGTACGTTTTCGTCCATTTTCTTTCGTTTTAATATGTTTTCATCTATTTTCTTTCGTTTTCGACCATTTTTCATACGTTTTCGTCCGTTTTCAGACTTTTTTTACGCTTTCATACGTTTTTGTCCGTCTTTTTACGTTTTCATCCATTTCTTTCGTTTCATACGTTTTCGTCCGTTTTCTTTTGTTTTTGTCCATTTTTCATACATTTTCGTCCGTTTTTATACGTGTTTTTCTACTATTCTGTTTTCATACATTTTCATCTGTTTTCTTAAGTTTTATTGTCCATTTTCATCCATTTTCATACGTTTTCATCTGATTTCTTACATTTTCGTTCGTTTTCATATGATTTCGTTCTTGTTCATCCGGTTTCGTTTGTTTTCGTCCATTTTTCATATGGTTTTATCCATTTTCATACGTTTTTTTACGCTTTCATACATTTTTTGTCCATTTTCATACGTATTTGTTCATTTTCTTATGTTTTCCTTACGTTTCTGAATATTACAAGTAATATTCAGAATATCACTTTTGATTTTCTTACGTTTTCGTCCGTTTTCAGACGTATTCGTCCATTTTCTTACGTTTTGTCCGTTTTCATATGCTTTTGAATATCACAATTGATATTCAGAATATCACTTGTGATTTTCTGAATATCTATCACTCGTGATATTCTAAATATCACTTGTGATTTTCATGTTACAAAACATTAGTTGAAAATCACTTGTGATATTTAGAAAATCACTTGTGATATTCAGAATATCACTTATGATATTCATAATATCATTTGTGGTACTCAGAATATCATTTGTGGTACTCAGAATATCACTTGTGATATTCCAAATATCACAGAATATCACTTGTGATACTCAGAAAATCACAGAATATCACATGTGATATTCAGTAAATCACTTGTGATATTCAGAATATCACTTGTGATACTTAGAATATCATTTATGATATTCAAAATATCAATCGTGATATTCTGGATATTACAGGATATCACTTGTGATATTCAGAAACGTATAAAAATGGCTAAAAATATTTAAAATGGACGAAAACGTCTGAAATCATAAAAACAGGTATGAAAAAGGACGAAAACGTATGAAACATGGACGAAAACAAAAGAAAACGGAAGAAAATGGACGAAAACATATGAAAACGAATGAAAACGTATGAAAACTGATAAGACGAAAAGTGTACCGCTTTTCGGGGATCATTTAAGCCCTAAATCGTATTTATTTGATCAAATATCGCCCTAAATCGTTCCTTTTGGCATTTTAGGTACTTTGGAGAGAAATTCTGGAAAAGGAAGCATTTTGGACGTTTTTGGAGCATAAAAGTGAAGAATTCGACAAAGTGCCAAAAATCTGCTGAATAGTACCCTTGACGGCGTCAAGCATGGAGCTGACGGCGTCAAGTCTTGATAAGCCAGAACGGATTAAAGAGGGACGGCGTCAAGAAGGCCATCAAGAAACTTTAATCACGGCGAGGTGACGGCGTCAAGGCTATAACGTGACGCCGTCAGATCTGTTTTTCTATATATATTCGCATAATTTTTAGTCATTAGAGTGGAACTTGTGTGGAACTTTTTAGAGAGAAACCCTAGACGATTTTTGCAGCTTTTTTAAGGGTTTTATACCCTTGGATCTCTCATGTTACATTGAAGATAAGTAATCCATTAATCATTCAATATGTCTATGTGTTGTTTGATTCTATCTTACGCTTGTCTTTTGTTTAACATGCTAGGCTAGGTTTCCTTTGTGTTTGCTTAGATCTAATGAAACCTAACTATTGATTATTGATTGAATGGTGTGTTATTAATTGTATTGGATGGGTGATTATCGATGTTAGGCTTAAGAAAACTGGCAGACTTCCGGTTGGTAACATGCTTGAACGTCTTAAGAAACATGAACCAAGGTGTACTAAGGTTATTTGATTGTATTTAATGCATGAGCGAATTCTAGTAATCCCATGTTAGTAGCTTCTTAGCCGGATCGACATAGGAGTGAAGTAGGAGTTCATAGAGTTAGGGGAAGTCCGTACACACCCCTACGAATGGTATTAAGGAATACAATCCGTCATCCATGCAATTAATACACACTAATCAATCAGTAAAAGATAGTTAGGGAGTAAGGAAATCTAAGTTAACACACTTCTCTCCATATTAGTTTTCACAAACATTTACTTTCATTTTATTTTATTTTATTTGCATTAATAGTTATTTGGGTTAGTTGACTAGCAGCTAATTCCGCCCACTCCTTCAAACCTGAGATTTTTACTTGCTTTCCTAAAAATAATAAAATACAAAAAAAGAATATTCCCTCACCCTTAGACCTAATAGAGTAGCTTTTCAATCCTAACGTCACTATTCCCGCAGAGAACGATCAATCCCCCGGTACTTGCCACTACACTATACTACATTGGTCAGGTACACTGTCTGGTGGGGATTGCAAGCTTCTCAAGATCCCTTGAGAGGTAAACCCTAGTGCGTGGTCGCAATCCCGCGCATCAAAGTTTTTGGCGCCGCTGCCGGGGAATAGTTATTGTTTAGGTTGAACTTTTATTTTATTAGGTCTACTCACTAGATTCCTTTCTAGTGAGATTTTTATTTTATTTTTCTAGGCTTTTCTTTAGTCTATCTATTTTCTTCGTGCTTTTGTTCGTAACTTCTTTGTAACCACTTCATGAATAATATTGATCGTTTGATCCCTGTTATTCGTGTGTTTCGTCGTAGGAACTTTCAACTACCCATCCCTGCCCCCATTATAGAAAACAACAACCTTTCGCCCGACCACCATTTTGGTAACAATTCTGAGATGGATGAATCTGACCATGACACCGACCATGAAAATGGACCTTTTTATTATTCAGATTCCGATAAGGACCTAGGTGATGGTGAGGTTGTTAATGATGTTAGGAGAGAGGAAGAGGCTTATCCTATTAGGAATGTCGACCCTAGAACAAAAATTGAAAAAGACAACCTCTTTAACATGCAATTCCCTTGTAAGATTGGATTTAGGAGCTTTGACGCTTACCTTAACTCGTCTTTACCCATGAGCATAATCTCACGCGCTGAATATAATAGAATCATGGTAAATGAGTTAGAGTATCAAGGAGATAATATTGTTGCTAGGGCTAAGACATTGCATGTGTTTGTTAGGAGCTTTGTTTATTTAGTTGACTTTATGGTTATGGAGAATTTAGACGAGTTTGTTGATAGTAACTTAACCCAAGTTTTGTTTGGAAAACCCTTCAAAAGGTTAACCAATTTAGATGAAAAACTCATGGAAGGGTTAATTACATTTTCAGACGGGGATGAAGATTTTGTGTATCAAATGCCCCGTGCACACCCCAGGTATAAGAATTTTTCTATTGAGGGATGTAATAGGCTTCCCCCTCAAGATATGTTGAGTGAGAACGACATAAGAAAATGGCTCAAATATCCTCATGAAAAGAATAAGAGGTATTATCGCAGATGTTTAGAGCTAAGTGATGACTATAAGAGGGATGAGGCAACAATTAGGTGGCTCACACTTGGATATGTTAGCATTAGTGACACTAGGTAGAGTGACTTTGAGTCTAGCTACAAGACTCGTTAATAAAGAAAAGCGCTTCTTGGGAGGCAACCCAAGCTTTATTTGCTTTGTGTGTTTATTTTTTTGTTTGTTTGTTTTTATTTCCGTATGTAAGTTTAATTTTTATTGTTATTGATTCATGTCTCTTAAATTGTAAAAATGCTTTATTTTGTTTTTAACTTCGTCTTAACTACATATAAAGGTATTTTGCAAAAGATAAGTGTAAGTGAAATCCAAATTGGTTTATAAGAACAAATGAACATGAATCATAACAATCTTAAATTGACATACATATTAGTAATTGTTTGAGTCAAATGCTTGTATCGAGTCATAATTATATTTTGCAGGATTTCCAGGAAGTAAGAATTGAGTTTTTCCAGAAATTTTCCGGAAACTTAACATGAGAAATCTGTCAGATTACTTCTGACGGCGTCAAGCCCCAGGCTGACGGCGTCAGGCTCAATTTTCTGGAATTTTTGAAAGTTTTGTTTTTCTTCCGGAATCATAAAATGCTTTATAAGATCTCTAACTTATAAACTCCAGGAATCTGCAAAATATTCATTCCACAAGCATTATATCCTTATTCAGATTTATCCCGCCGATGTTATGCAGGTTTTCGTGTTTGTTTTCTCAGGTTTAACAGGTTATTTTGGACAAGAAGATGATTTATATTTCGGAAGGGAAGCTTTGAGTGTTCATTTTCTTGGAAGAAGATCTAACCATGTTACCCCTCTATCCACCAAGCGAATCAGGGGAGTATTTGATTTCATTCTTTTACCTTATTTACTTTTACATCTTATTATTTGAACATTGGGGACAATGTTCATCATAAGTGTAAGGGGGGGGGGGTAAATTACGATACAATAGAGAATGCAATTACGCTTGATTTTTGTTTGTTTAATGGTAGATCTGTAATAAAACTGTGATAAATACCTGTTAGGGTAATTTTAGTGCCAAATTTAAAATTTTT